>QZGG01002271.1:0-41593 GCA_006409495.1 Sedum album
TCTCAAATATGTTTGTGCTGATCTGTAAGAAATGCATGGATGGTAAGCATTATGCTCACAAGGATGCCTCTTTATACTAATTTGATGAACTCTCAACACACTAATTTCCATTTTAGAATTGCTGTAAGGTAGGTGAATCTTATCTGTGTTAATGTGGTGAGTAAAAGAACTTGTTTCAACTTCCAAAGAGAATGTATTTGGTATGTATATGTGCACCTGAATCTGCAGCGTTTCAAGTTAAAATTAGTGATACCAAAAAAATGAGAGATTTTCCGCTTCATCAAGCCTTGTCATAACTGTAGAGTGATTTTGGGAGGACCTGCCCATTGGTCGATTTCGCACTTCACTTTTCAGCTTTTATTTGTCATATCCAAGATTCTTGACCTTGATAGCTATCAATAACATTTACAAAGAGCATCTGAAACAAAATAATGATTTGATTGTTATGAGCATTATGAAGTTTATATTACGTACTATTCTGTTAGAGAAATAAATTCAGGAGCTGTACAAAGTGATGAACTTGAGTTATAGAAAATTACAAAATGTTAACTAGCCACAGCCTCTCTAAAGCAACATAATTCACGGTCACTTTGGTTGCTCAGAGTTGGCATGTTCCACAAAAATTAACCTTCCGGCAACAATCTGCACCAAAAACAACATAAACCATTATCTGAAGAGACCCTTAATCATTATCATGAATTAGGAGCAAAACTCTCTTAAAGCTAACTGAAAATAAAGAAAACAGTTCGGTGCTGCTATTTTGTACCTCGGCTTAGAAAGTACTCCGTATAAGGTTGGGTGTAAATAGAATATTTTAAAGTTTTTTTTGTTTGAATTTTTTGTGTTAATACAAATACAAAAGTCAAAATTCATGTTAAAGTTTCAACAGCTGATAATACAAACTAAAAAATAAGTCATTAAAATCATCCATTGATATTCACCGGCTGAAGTTGCCCACATAACCATAGACAGAATATGAATCAAGGAACATAGAAGATATAGGACATTACCCTGCCATTCAAACCCTTGATAGCCTTGCGAGCTTCATCCTCAGACCCAAAAGTAACAAACCCGAACCCCTTAGGCCTCCTAGTCTCAGAATCCAGAATCAAACGAGCTATTACACAATATAACTCGACAAGTGAGACAAAAACCGCAAGACGTCATACCAAATTCATAACAATCAGCCAGAGCCAAGTAATACAAAATACCTTCCTTAACTTGCCCAAATTTTGAAAACATCTTCGTCAGCTCCCATTTAGTCGTAAACGACGACAACCCTAAAACAATTTCAACAACCTAATCTAAACAATCAATACCAAAACAATCATTCAATTAAGACCAAAACTTACTGCTAACAAAGACCTGCGCGCCCAGCTTGCTCCCCATCTTCGCCTTCTCTCCGCTACCAATCCAAACGTAGTGATTCCCAGCACAAAATCCAACCCACACAATTGGGCCAGTGTTAATGTCTAAATAATTGTTGGGCTTTTATCTAGTCCATCCCATTTGTTGACGAACCGACGGCGTTTCGTCTACAAGCCCTACTGTGTCTCTTCTCGCTTTCCTTTTCGCCGGAGCACTGCAACCCAACACCGCCTTTGCCGCCCGGAGTTTCAAGGTATGCGTTTTCGTCTCGTCAATTATTCATATGTTTGTATAAATTTTTGTATGTAGTTTGTTATGTTTTGATCTGTAAAATTCGATGCTGTTATATGAATTGGTTTTCGGCTCGATGCTTAATTTGTTTATGCAGTATGGTGAGAGTTAGTGTGCTTAATGATGCTCTCAAGAGCATGTACAATGCTGAAAAGAGGGGAAAGAGACAAGTCATGATCAGGCCGTCGTCGAAAGTTATTATCAAGTTTTTGATCGTTATGCAAAAACATGGTGAGAGTGAGATTACCTAAAAAGTTTGTACATTTTAATTGTTTAATCTTATTAATTTATGCTGTTGATATTGTCTTTCAGGTTATATTGGTGAGTTTGAATATGTAGATGATCATAGATCGGGAGAGATTGTTGTTGAGCTCAATGGAAGGCTCAACAAGTGTGGAGTCATCAGTCCTCGGTTTGATGTTGGAGTTAAGGAAATCGAACCATGGACTGCTAAACTCTTGCCTTCGCGTCAGGTTAGCAAATGTTTTCATATAGCTTACTTCAAAAGTAGTCTTAAAACCCGAAGATGTTTTTAGTAAGAAATATGCTTGCTATTAGTCATAATAATATTATGTTACTCTGTTTATATAGTTTGGTTTCATTGTGCTAACAACATCTGCGGGTATTATGGATCACGAAGAGGCTAGAAGAAAGAATGTCGGAGGAAAAGTACTTGGCTTCTTCTATTAAAGTATGTCATAGTATTGTCGGTTTGTGTTCTGCCTTGCTTAGTATGGTATTTTACTCTTTTTGAACGCTGAGAAGGTTAAAGTTTCACTCTTCTTTGTTTCTTCACGATGCTCTTACTGTTGAAGAAATGTAGCTTTATAGATTCAAATTTTAAACAACCTCACATCAGTTATGATCCCCGATTTGTCAATGGCTATATCTTCTGTCACTCGTCATGCTTGAAATAATTTGTATCGTTCAGTTTGCAATAGAGATTTCATTAGATCTTAAATTTCAATACAAAGTTACATTCTAGTCTAGATATCCAGAGTGATTTCTATGCAGTGTAGTCTCTGTGAACAATACTCAAAGCTTGCAGTATCCAAGTTTGTACTAGTTAAACCAAGCAGGAAATGGATATCCTTGTGAAAGTCACTCCAAACTGATCACTGTATCTTATGCCAGTGACTTATTAGTAGTAAAATTTTCATAGAAAATTGGAATGAATAAATTTACAGAGGTTGTATCCTGTGAATCATCCAATTTGGTGGACTCGTGGATCTCCTCTTGCATCCGTTAATTGCATTTTTTGGACGCACCAGATTGCGCCACGTATGTGCATTTGCATTGCACACATGCAATCACATGCTTCATTAATGCGTTGGCAAAATCTGGTGCGTCCAAAAAATGCAATCAACGGATGCAAGAGGGTATCCATGAGTCCTCCAAATTGAGAGGATTCACATAATATATTTGAGTTTGTATTGTTTCAAACTAAAGGTGAATCAATTTCGAAATTAAATAAAATTTATAAATTAAATGAAGAGAATTGTATGCATCAGTAGCACCCAAAATCTAGCAACCAATGAAATATGAAGATCAACTCTTTGTATACACAAACACTAAGAGTAATGCTCTTTTGAGACCCTTACTATTGGGTGAGACCCTGAGACCCCAATCATGACCGTTGATTGGGTTTGCTTTTGAGGTCCAGATTGTGCCACGTGGAGGTTAGAGAAATTCAAAAATCGGATGTGAGAGAAATTGTTGCTTTTGTTCTCTCACCTCCACGTGGCACAATCTGGACCCTAAAAGCAAATCCAATCAACGGCCATGATTGGAGGGTCTCACCCAAAATTGAGGGTCTCAAAAGAACATTACTCCAAACACTAATAGAAGTACTAACTGAAAATCAATTTCAAACATACAAAGCCAAGCCCTCCCCAAAACGTCGTCGTTTTTCCAACTGCATCCTCAAATCATACTCCTGTAACGACCTTCCCAAATCCATCATCTCATAGTCTCTCTTCCCCAACTGCAACTTCAAATCACTCTCCACCACGACCTTCCCATTCTCCCCCGGCGGCGTCAGATTCAAATTCAAATCCAATTCCAAACACACCCTCTTACTATTCGACCTCATCAGCACCGGCAACACATCCACCGTCTTTTCCATTTCACCACTCAGCTTTCCGACAGCGGTGTCTCTGTGCCGTCTCATATGTCCTCCAAGTGCTTGTCCTAGAGCGAATTCAACGCCGCAAATGGAGCATTTGTGGCTTCTGGGTCTGGACTTGGTTTCAATGCTGTGTATCGACTGGTCGAGCTTAGGCTTCTTATGGCTCGCTCTGTGTCCGCCTAAAGCTTGAAATGTCGTGAATGTCTTTCCGCATGTCTTGCAATCGAATGATTTTTCCTTCAACTCGCCAACTTTCGACAGCAGCATCAGACAGCTCGCCGCCGTCTCGTCCATCGTTGTCGACTCCGAAGACGTCGACGTTTCACACTTCGTTAAACTCATCTTCCTAAAACGGCGCTTTTTGACTCAATATAATCGTGGAAAATCCTTCAACAAACTCGGCTCTGGCTCTTGTTTTCTTATGAATGATCTCGCTCCGTTTTCTCTATTTATAAGTTATCAAGTGGATGAGCATTGATATCTGAAATGACTTATTTGCCCACATAGGATGTGGATTTAGATTGTTTTGAAGGGTAATTTGGTAAATCAGAGTCAATGCGTGAGCGCGTCTAGTTGAGCTAACTTAGCGAGCAGGGCAAAAGAAAACGTGTAACGCAAGTCGTGTTTTACGTCGGTTTCTCACATGATTTTTACACACACTACTAGTAGTCTCTTGTACGTACTATACGCATCTGTTTTGACGTACAATGCATTTTCTTGGAAATTTCTCGTCATATCCATTCACAAATTATTCTTGCGTGAAGTCATTTATTTTCAGTCATTTTAGGAGTGTTAATATTTACTATCATTGATGAGGTTCATTTTTATCAACAGCATAAGTGTATCAACAATTATATTCGGATTCGGTGCCGTAACTATTTGCTGTATGTCTCAAAACGATGTCATTTTGACGTTTTCCACTATAAATCTATAATTTATTGTATTGTATATCAAAACTATGTAGTTTTAACTTGTAACAAATAACTTTTAATGTACGCGATCTAAATCCAACAACTGTATGAACGTGGCTGGATGCCTGGATGGGGTGTGAGCAAACTGAGTGAGAAGTCATGCAGTGACATACGCATCTTTTAATCTGTTGTTATTTATTGCTTCATTGCTTGCTGAGTTAGGTTACAAGATTACGCGGTTGCTCTTGTCCCTATCTGTATCATCTATATATCTTTAGTAAACTAAGTGGTGCGTCGCATCATGATGTGCTTGCCTTATCTAATAACATCCAAAACACTTGTTCATCTTTCACACTTATTCACATACATATGTTGTACTTAAGGATCCTTGTATCCATCTGTACGTAATTCTGTGTGTTTGGTTAGGTGACTTGTGTGATCACTGACCTAGCAAACACAAAAAGTCATCGTCAACAAATTGATCTCTACAGACTTTCAGTTTCTACAATCGACTTTAGGTGAACAAAACCATATCCCAAGTCATGACAATGTGTTCATTTTTTAAAATTTATTTATTTATTAAAATATACAATGTGTAGACACGCGTCGATGAAGCTTCTCATCTTGAAACTTGGGGTAAGCTAAGTCAACGTTGACCTTTGTTTATTAGGGTGTCAATGATCAGTTGGGCTGACTTTTATGCGAACTTGAATTGGGCATTGTCTAAAATGTATCGGCCCTTCACTATTCATAGAGCCAGATTCAGCTTTGATATAATACGTCGTAGCATTGGCTTAGCTATCGTAGGCCTCTTCATATGGCCGTAGGGCCGAGAAAGTCCGGGCCCGACCGGCCCGAATTCGACCCGAGTCCGAATTGCGGTCCTCTACAATAGGGCAGGGCTAGGGTATTGATTTTTGAGCCCGGCTCTAAAAAATGGCCCGACCCGAATTTTAAATGAAATTTTATTAAGTATAAACAAATTTAAATGAATTTGTGTATTGCATTATTGCATAACACTTAGATGATTCAAGTGTCAAATGGCGACTCATTTATTTATACTAAGTTTTGTTTCATCCTTCATGTATATGGGCGATGTGGGACAATATAGGTTTGATCTATTTGAGGGCAATGATGAATGGTGAATGGCAAGAAAATCTCCCACATCGGAGGTAAGGGTTAAGACACAATTAAAATAGAGTATAAAATGATGCACTCATAATGGAAATGGAAATGGAAAAAAGTGAGTGCTTTGATTCTCAATTGGTCTTTGTTTATTCATTAAAAATAGCTAATACTAAAATCAAATCATTCCAACCTTGCACAAAATTTCCTCGTTTCAGTTTCACCCTTTGGTTAAAATAGTTTTTTTTTTAAAATTAGGGCTTTTTTAGCCCTTTAGAATAGGGCTGGCCCGACCCGACCCGACCCTTTTTACTAGGGTCATTAATAGCCCTAGGACTTTGACCTATAAACCCGATCCGGCCCGAAAGTATACATAGAGCTGCCCATTTTTTCTTACAGCATAACAAACAAGATCATACTATTAAAACAAGATCATACTATTAATAGGGCCGGGTCAGCCAGAACCCGACCCATGGAGACCCCTAAGCTATCAGACAGCATAACAAACAAGATCATACTATTAAAAGATGCAGCTGTCTTTTCTTACAACCAAAATGAGCACAAAACAAGGAGAAGCTACAGACTTAAGAGACAAAATGACAGACTTAAGAGACACAATGCTTAAAAAACTAGCAGAACACTGAGCACAACTTTACTCTTCATACACATAAACCAACAATGGTGGTGTAATAACTGTCTTCTTCTTCTATCAGATATCCATGCACTTCAGGGCTTGAATTGTAGTAATTGATGTATACAACTACTTTTTACATCTAAAACAGTTTTGTCCTAGCAGTAAAACAGCTAAAACTACTTCTTCGCTTGATCTTATACTTATTGGAATTCACTGTTGAAAAACTAAATGGCAGTAGAGTTGAGCATTGATGCCTTCAGCTTTCTGAGTATGTCTTTCCCTCCCATTAAGACCATCTGCTGCTGCTGCTGCTTCTCTGCCTGTTGATCCATTTCAGTTCATTATTTCTTCCCACAAGTCAATGTAATGCAAGTTAACCTTTGTAAGGTGATTTAGACGATCGAAATGAATTGAAAATGGCATTTAGCAAATATTACTTGAAAAACAGGACTAAAAGAGACTGGTTACCTATCAGCATTGTAAGAGGAAGATCTCTTCAAGTTGTGGAATTCATTAGTTTTAGTCTGTAACATACTCCCACTGAAGTACTCCTTGTCTTCCAGGGTAGCCCTTTCAAGTCTATGATCACACTCCATCCCTACTTTCTCAGCCTTACCATATCCATCTATATCTCCTGCTGGAACACCTGAAGCTTTTCCACCTCTATAATCTGAGATCAGCCTCATCCCATGATCCTTTACAGCTGAAGCACCACAATTTCTGAATGAGAATGACCCACAACTAATCAACTGCATCAGGACTGAAGATGCTTTCAATCTCCCACTCTGGGACTCACTGCCAGCTCCTTTACAAGCATCCTTACTTGTGTTACCTAAGCCAGCTGATATTATTTGCTTGTCAGCTAATATTAAGGATTCCAAAGTCTCTGGACTTGAATCCACTGGTGGAGGTGAGCCTGACCCTGATCCCTCAAGCTCAACATTTTGATTCTCAAGCTTGATTTCAGCTGCAACTCTAGTCCCTCGCTTCCTGTCTTCAGTTTGAGTTGAGGCATGCATGGGTGCCCTCCAAGCCACAGAGCGTTTTACAGCTGAGTTGACGATTTCACCTGAATAAATGTGGTTTGATGGTGGATCATTGTCACTGCTGTCAGGGATGAGTAGAATCTCAGATCCTTTGAGAACGTAGTCCAAGCCGTGAACAGGGTGGATGTAATCATCTTCAGATAAATCTTGCCATACAAATCCATTCTTGTAACTCCTGTTCCACATAATGTCAGCATTCAGCAGTCAGCACCATGCAAAAGTTATTACTTTTACAAAAATATTTAATGCACCTCTTGGAGGACCATGAGTACATGCTAGCCATGCCTGTTCCACGAAGCAAATTCAAGCGATTGATTACATCTAAAGTTCACACAACACCAAGAACAACAACAAGGATGAGTTTGACTGATATGAAATCAAACAAGTGCAGACTAATGAAAAAAATGAACATGTTAGTATCTTGCCTTTGAGGTAGAGACCATCAGGACATGACAAAGGGACCTCCATGAAATGTGGATGCTCAAGATGCCCATTTCTTGACAAATAGTAAACAACAGACACCACCTTCTTCTTCCTAGGCTCACTCCACACTCTGGTCCTTTCAGGGCTGGCTTGAGTACCCTTCCATCTATTTGATGAGCTGTGCAGAACTTGCTCCGTTCTTGGAAACCCATCTCCCATTTTTTCAATTAAGAGAGAAATGCAGAGCAGAATCTTTAGCTGAACAGAAGAGATTTTGTGATAGCGATGGGGGGACTGAGTATGGTGTTATTTTTGGTGAATTTATGAAGAAGGTATGGAAGTGTGAAACGGAGAAGAGAGGTAAGGACGATGATGCTGCGGACAAACAGCTACTAAACAAAACCAAACCGGAACACAAGCGAGCTGATTTGACTTGCTAAACTCCATAAATGACAAACAAGGAGCTTTAAACGACGCCGCGACATCAACTTCAGATGACATTACTGTGTCGTTTTCGAGATGAAAAGGACCAAAACGAAGTTGTCAGTATTCACACACACATAGTAATTAGAGATTAACTTGAGTATTTTTGTTGACTAATGGTGCTTCAAGTCAAACATTGTGTAACCAAACTTTGACAATGACGCGTCTAACGCGAGAAACGAGATTGAACCGGAATCCCAGAGGAGATATCAATACAATATGGTACAACCAACAACCTCAGTTAGATGGTCGTCTGTTTCTACTTTTTATAAGCATTAAGCCAGTACTAATAAAGACATTTGCTTTAAGTTAAGATACTCAAATGGATCATGGATACGAGACTAGGAGTTAAAACTACTATTATGCAGCATATTGGGAGATATATACGTAAAATCAAATATAAAGCAGCATGCAAATAGTGGATGTGCTAGATAGTACACGTACCGATTGATAGGAGCGTAGGGTCAATCTCAACACCAACTGGATCATCTGAAAAAGTCAGTGGAAAGGCACTATTATAAGAAGACGAGAAAGATGATACGATTAGGAGGGGACCAAAAACTTACCAAATAGTAACACTGAACAGAATACTACTCAGTACCAAAGTGTTGTTCCATTTTCCATCAACAAGGGCCAATCATCAATACCTACCTAAGAAGAAATCGATATGTTTTTCACTGGCCTTTAGATAAAACTATATAATGCTTAACAAAAAGCAAATATTCATATTTACATTATATCCACGATGATATCCTCAGCATCCACGTCTAATGGCGGCTCCATCTCTGCATCATCCTGATCAGATGCAGCTGTTATTCTATCTTGATCAGACGGTTGACTAGAGTCCTTTTTCTGTCTCTTGAACCTCTTTGAGGCGGCGGGGTTTTCTCCGTCAAAGTCCTCTTCCACTCTTTCTCTGTGCAAGTACACCCATATTTTCCTATCATTCTCGTAACGCACACAAGGATCATGTTCATAATGCAAACGATCTAGAGCTCCACTCACTGTTTGATTCAACTGGGAGTCTGAGACATCTTCTACTATGTATTGAGAATCTCTCATCAAAGTACAGATATCTGACCTGGTCCCGACACATCCAGGTAAACGGGCAGCTGCATCTCTTGCCAAGCACAGGATAGAAACATGAGGAGGGCGATCAGGTTTCAGCAAGACATGTTCTCGGGGTTTAGAAGTTGGCTTACTGCTGCACCGCCTTAATGGAGCCACCATGGACTTGGATCCATCAGTTGCAGTGTATGCAAAGGCCCTGTCAGGGATTGAGTACCTAAGCGCTTCTTCCTGACGGAAATAATCTCTAACTTCTTCAGAACTTGGATGAAACGTACAAGAACTCCTCTGTACTCTCTGATCTCCAAACCTATTATTTCCTCCAATTTTGATTGAAACAATGAATCCAGTGGGGCGGGAAGATTTCCTAATTGCTTATGAAATTCTCGACTACTTACCAGCCAGTTTGCAAATGAATCAACCAGCTTCACCAAAATGTTACGTGGGATTCCCCATGCATCAGGTGAAGTCACCTCCTCGGGGGATTTCTTGATCTGATGAGGAGCTTTGAGAAATTGGACCTATCCAATACCAGCTCCTTATGGACTTTCTATAAGAAGCTAATGGTTTCCAATCTTTGGCTCCCAAAGGTGCCTTCTTCGAAGAAAATATCTTCAAAACTCCTCTCACCAAGTCTTGTAATGGTTCTTCAGTCTCAAGAATACAAGGGTCTCCAGGGTTTGATCTTATCCGGTTGACAATCTCTTGAATAGTATGGGAAGGCAAATTTGCATGCACCTGTGAAAAATAGAGACTATCATTTTCCTGGTTTTCAATGCCACCGGTCTTCTGTATGCTCTCTTCCAAAGGCTGGCTAATAACTAGTTGATTCTCTGATTGGCGAGTAGTCATTATAACGCGAACAGCAGAAAGCAAATGAACTACAGAAAATGGTAAACCAGTATGAACCGTTGGTGTGATTAAAGAAAGCCGATTTTTTGCCACTTTGGCTTCCAACTCCAGATTGGTGATTTCCACTCTAGTGCAAGGAGTATCAGATGCTCCCAAATCATGAGACCCTGCATATTCTGCATCCTGTTCTAGTAGTGGGGTCTGCAGAGGTTCTGAGTGCTGATCATATTCGTATTCTGGCTCCATAGAGATGCCATTTTTCCTACTTTTCCGCTTACTTGAAGCCCCGACTACACCCCGGGGAGGCATTGATTGTATTTGCACGTTCATCATTGGCAAATAGTTTGTTTCTTCGCTTTTTTTGCTGATCGTAGGCCAATTTGTTTCTTAAGCAAAAAATCAGCTTTGGCAGAGTGAAGGTCACTATCATCACACTCATTCAAATGATTCGACAGACTGGGAGATGGATCACGCTCGGATTCTGCATTTTGTCTCATATAAAAAGGGTACGACTTCGGCGCGATAGACCTTTCACCAAGTTCACCTAACAAAAATTTGGCATTTTTAAGACCAAGGTATCCTGAATTGGATTCACAACCACCATTATAAGTGGACTTCTTGTTCAGCGTTGGAATCCTTTCATCGTTAATGTGTTTAGATGAGTCTGATTCTGCTTCATCACTCTGGGATATACTTCTGATACCTCTTAATGCTGTCATGTCTGGTTCCCCATTTTGAACACAAATGCTTCCCAGATATTTCGGAGGATGGACCCTGTCATTTGACAATGACACTGCAGCTTCGTATTTCATATCTAAATCCAATAAATTATGTATCATTTGTGGTCTCTTTGTCCGAGTCTCCCATATGTCTTGACTGAATCGGCCCTCTGTGAAAGCCTCTTGTTGACTATTACTTTGCCAGTAAAGGTCGGAAGGATCTGTTATGCCACTTGGAGTACCTATGACAACTGATCCAGGAGTTTGTTTTTTACCTTTTCCACATGTCTTGTGATCATTCGTATACTCATTATTATTTCCAATAATTGTCATTTTCTTACCGAAATAATGAGATGTTCCGCTACCAGATGGCTCAGAGGTCAGCGCTGTTATATCTGATAACTGATTCACCTGACGACAATCACCATTCACAATGAAATCGTTGAACATTAGAGGAAAGCTTTTAACTTTTTGACTTCTTGATTCATCTTCTCCCACATATCCACGCCTCTTTCTTAATTCAGAAATGTCAGATACATATTTAATAGAGCCATTGTTATCCCTCTGCATAAGGGCATTGAACATCGCTTGATCAGCCTCTTTCCTCTGCACATACGGAGGGTAGCCTGCTGTTTGTCTTGCAGGGTGTAACGGTTTAGCCTGTTTAAGCAGAGCTTTAGGATTATTATGTTTCTGACTCAAATGTTCAAAAGCTGTTTGGTAATTAAGTTGAGAAGCTTTTTTATGTCTCACTCTAGTTTCCACCAGAGTCCGTGACCATATGTCCTCATCAGGATCATCTCTTCCTGAAGAAAATCCATCTAAACCAAAATCAACTGTCTTCTCATACGACGAGGCTTTCTGGCTTCTAAAAATGTTCAATTTCAGCAATTTCTCTTCAATGTTGTGACCCTGACACCTTATCCACAAATCTCTTATTTGATGCATCTTACTAACCATATTATTATGATGATTTCTTAACTGATGGTAATAGTGGCACTTCCGCAACATATTCAAACCCTGTCGATACAATGCAACACGTGGTTCACACAACCCGCCCTTCATCATATCAAACAGCCTGTGAACTGGATTCCCAAAATGAAAATCATCACCAGATAAAAGCTCTTTTAAAGTCCACATAAAGGTCGCCTTATCCATGTCTGGCAAATACCTTGCAAGTTCAAGCCTATCCACTTCACTCAAGCATTCATTCCAAACGTCTAATGACAGGACATTCCTCAGGTCAGGAAGATCATACAATTCCAAAGGGATGCTGCAAGTTTTGTCCCCTACAAGGCAAAATTCAACCCCAACGTCACCCAATTCTAGCAAATCAATTTCATCGGGTTCAGCTCCTGAGTCAACCTCATCAAGCCCTTCCTCCGTATGGCACTCCTCAGTTACAAAAGGAGGATTATCTTCAGCTTCTGCACAAAAGACATTCCCCCCTCCAGATTTAACATGATCACTTATGATTGCATCATGCTTCTCTTCTTCCGCCATCACCACCAAACTAAAGTTTTAAAAAGAAAGAAAGGCAATCAGCTCCAGATCATTATACTGCACTCGAAAAGTTCCAATGCAACGAGATCAAATCCGAACCCTAACCTACTAGAGCCCAAACGTACAAACCAAATCAGATTTGTATACATACAAAATTCTCAATTCCAACACAAACAATGCAAACAACAAAATCAACCATAAACTATACATTAGGCAAAAGGCTTGTAAACCATACCTGACAATTCAACCAAATAGCAACACCAGCAAACTAAATCAAAAGTGAATACCCTCAACGATTCCGCCTTACGTAATCAAACTAAAGCCGCAGCCGTACACACCTCCGAAACCCTAAAATTCAATAAACCAACGCGGAGTGCCGATCAGTCATCAATAATTTTTCAAAACTCGAAAATCACATGAAAATAAAAATCAAGATCGCGGACCTCCAATCGCCTCCAGTGAAACCCTAGATATAATCGAGAAGCGGTTAATTCGATATATACCCGAATAGGAAGTAAGCAGCGGAACGTTGAGGAAGAGAAGAATGACGTGGAAGGACAGTAGCCGTCGGATGAGGAGATGAAAATACGGACGAGTGAGTGGAAAAGAAATGTACGAAGAAGATAAAAGGAAGCATGATAGCGAAAGAGAGACCGAGTTAGGGTTTTCGGAGCTGGTCGCGACTCAGAGGAAGGTAACTGAGTCAAAGACCGAGTCAAATTTCCCGGTAAAGCTACCTAAACCCTCAGTAGCGGATAACTGAAGATCAATAAAACGCCGCCGTTTCGACGACCCAATATGATTGGGCTTGGATACGAAAGCCCAATTAGGGCCATTAATTGGAATGCCGAATTGGATGCTTTGAAACAACAGACTGAGACACTGACAGGCACATGAATCATAAATGATGAGTTGTGTAATTTGTAAAAGGTTGAGAATGAAGAGAAAAGAGACAGTGCAACTGTTAGTACGAGAGTGTTTATTACTCATCAGACAATAGAGATGTTCCTTCAATTCCTTGATACATTCAACACTCTTGAATATGAATACTTAACAACAAAGGACACAGTGACATACAGACCAACCCCTAGCTAGTTTAGCATTATGTCACACCACGTACGCTGCAGGACTTAGTGGATGCGTTAGTTAGTACGATGATGTTGAGTCGGCTTGGCTACTTGTTCGGGTTGAGATTGGTGGATTTGAGCGGGAAGAGATCAAGGGTCTTCAAGGGTGCCTGTGCAATGCTGATATTAGGACTTAACTTTTCTGCCAGTAAGTAACCGTTCAGGAATGATCTCTGAATCCCAGCCATTATGGTCGGTTGAGGAGCTATGGAGTTCTCTTGAAGTCTAGCTCCTTCTGATCTTCGTCCCTTGACCATGCAAGAAAACAAACCAACTTAGAACAGAAGCATTTACACCTTTTACAGTTTTTTATATAATTCATAATGAAAGTCGATAAAAAGACGTTCTTAGCACTGTAATCTGGAAATACCTGATGAAAAGGTGAAAGTGCAGCTGGGAGAACAGAGTTGTGATACCAACAAGGCTGCAGCTGGTGTAAGCTGAGTTGGAGTGGTTTCTGGTTTTGCATGAGCTTTCTTCGCAGCTTTTGGCGTTCTCTAGCCTTATGGTTTTGAAACCAATAAAATACATTCTTACCTTCAATCTTACCATAGAACGAAAGATGTGCTGTGATTTGTTGTATCTGTAATGCATTTGGTGTTTTGATGCCCCCTTTGTTGTAAAGCTCTTCTAGAATCATCACCTGTTCTTGGGTTGGACACCATCTCGATGATGAAGATGTTGCCATTATCTCTCTTTATTCTTCTGCTTCCGCTTCAACTTGATTTTATGGTTGTCTTTCTGTTGCTTGATGAGGATCTGCGAATGGTATGCGAGTTATAAATAAACAAGCTAATATCAGTAGATAGGGATCCACATGAATGACTTTCTAGCTAGTTGGTTGATTGCATGGACATTATCAATGTCTTGTTTGCATCATAACACCTTGAAGCCGATTGATCCCTGACAAGCTTTCAGTGAGAAGAAACAGTGCTTATACTAGCCGCATTAACTTCACATATATGGACAAAGGGAATTGTACAGAAATATGTCCAGTATCATTTCCTCATCATCAGTAATTCAGTCAGTACCATTGTTTTATAAGCATTGGGTTATGACTGGACTTTCAAATCAACACAAACAGATAAATGCTCTATAACTTGTATATACATGCTGCATTCGTCAAAAAAATCACCTTAGCAGATAAATCAGTCAAATCTTTTTTAAGAATAAAAAAGATCAGTGCTGAATGAGCCACCTAGAGGGGAAGTACCTGCGTAAATTCCATTGCAATCAAGCTCTAGATCTGTGTATAAGCTAGATGTGTTGCTCCATGCTCCTATAACCCACTGGGTCTGTATTAAGGCCACAAAGGTTCAAATTTACTCCATAAATGCTGGCTCTGCGAACTTTGAACCTCAATGCTAGTAACTGAGACTGGCAAAGGGGAACAGTTAGAATTAATTGATAGACATTCATTAGATAAACATAAACACAAAGCGCTGCCGATTTGCAGAATCAAGTACATTCTTAATGTCGATAACTACGTTCCAGATTTGTATGTGCTTACTATTTCATTACATCAAGCTACTTAGCAAGCTAGCTCCCTCTTCTCATTGACTACAGCAGTTTCTTACGACATTTACCAGGTTTTATTTTCAAACTAGTGAACGGTGATACAGACATACAGTAAAATGTCAGTCATTAGCTATTTGGCATAGTAATTGAGCTATTCAATTTTCACTGGTGGCTTGCAGCTAGTTATGTGCACTAAGCAATGCTTATTTTATATGGTTCTAACAGGTTGGTCTCAGCTTCAGTTCCTGATGAGCATTGATAAAATCAAGACCTAAACAATGCATCTGGAAAGAGCGCACGGACAGATGTGTAATACAAAAATTGAATTGAAGTTGTTTGGTCAAGGTTTAGGATGCTTGTACCTTAATCTCATGTTGCTTAGCTTTGCTGGATAACTTGATACAGAAACTCTGTCAGACAGACCAACAACAACAAAATGTCAAAAATTCAGAAAGCCACCAACCAAACTTATTCTGTAGCTTTTATGTACGCCTATGCTGTCTATGAAAACTATATCATATCAGACTCCTAAAGGGACAACTATTGCATATCAAACTTCAACAATGACTACATGAGAATCAATATAAATTATTCATGCAAATATTTAAAATTAAGCGATACTGAGGTCGTATTATGCGAGAAACCAACATAACTGTCTTTGAAACCACTCTATGTCTACATGAAGCTATTTTCTGTAAGAATACATGTATCTATCAAATGTAGATAGATATTGAGAGTGAGACTGTCCACAAGCTTCATCTTTTGTCATTTGAGCAAGAAAATCTATATTAAAGTATTATTCAACAAACACAGATTGTTAGTGTATATAAAGAACCTGGAAATTTCAGAACATACATATCAAACAACAGCTTCAGCTAATATACCTCCACAGTTCCATACCCAGAAATCAAAATGGCTGTTCTAAGCATTCGTTTTCCGCTATTATTATCCATAATAATGACGTGCTTCATCTTCTCTGAGGGAGCATCAACTACGTATAAGGGCATTACCAGGCATTATAAGTTCAATGTATGCTATTACAGGCTAAGTGTGTCAAGACTTGAGTATTCATATTGCATATATTATATTGTATTGATTTTATGTTTTTGTCTTCCTAGGTTCAATTGCAAAATGTTACAAGATTATGCCACACCAAGAGCATTGTGACGGTAAATGGTCAGTTTCCAGGTCCTCGAATTGTAGCAAGAGAAGGTGACAATGTTCTTATCAAAGTGGTTAATCATGTTCCAAACAACATCTCCATTCACTGGTATATTGACTAAACTGCTTAAAAATCAATACTAAGTACCATGTTGCGACTTATGCATATACTAAAACGGCAAAAATAATACAATTGATACCTGTTTTCGTCCACCAGGCATGGCATACGACAGCTGAGAAGTGCGTGGGCAGATGGACCAGCATACATAACCCAGTGCCCAATACAGACAGGACAGAGTTATGTGTACAATTTCACCATTGTAGGCCAGAGGGGAACTCTCTGGTGGCATGCACATATCTCATGGCTAAGATCAACTCTGTATGGACCAATTATCATCCTCCCAAAGCGTGATGTCCCGTATCCGTTTGTCAAGCCTCACAGAGAGGTCCCAATAATCTTCGGTAAGTATCTGAATCATAAACATAAGTATTATTACCTATACAAAATTCATCTCACACAAGATATCAAATTGCAATATGCAGGAGAGTGGTGGAATGTAGATACTGAGGCAGTGATCACACAAGCTCAGCAAACAGGTGGGGGGCCTAATGTATCTGATGCCTACACAATGAACGGACTTCCTGGCCCATTCTATAACTGTTCTGCTAAAGGTGATGTCTGGTCATTTACGTCTCATACATTGAAGATCAAATGGCATTAAAACAGTCAAAGATATTTGCTAGCGTATAATGAATTACCTATGTACTTGCAGATACATTCAAGCTCAGGGTAAAACCAGGAAAGACCTACCTGCTCCGTCTAATCAACGCTGCACTCAATGACGAGCTATTCTTCAGCATTGCAAATCACAGCATGACTGTTGTTGATGCAGACGCAGTGTATGTTAAGCCTTTCACCACTGAAACACTGCTGATAGCACCTGGGCAGACCACAAATGTCCTTCTCAAGACCAAACCTGTTACACCAAATGCCAACTTTTACATGATTGCTAGGCCTTATGTCACCGGCCTAGGCACTTTTGATAACTCATCAGTGGCTGGAATTCTCGAATATGAATCTTCTGGCAGTTTGAAGACACTTCCAATCTTTAAACCAGACTTGCCTGCTCTTAATGACACTTCCTTCGCAGCCAATTTTTCAAGCAAGATGAGGAGCTTAGCAAGCTCTGAGTTTCCTGCCAATGTTCCTCAAACTTTGATCGCAATTCTTCTTTACAGTTGGCCTTGGTACAAGTCCGTGCCAGAAGAACCAGACCTGCCAAGGACCAAATGGAACAAGATTTGCAGCCTCAGTAAACAATGTATCCTTCACTATGCCCACAACAGCCCTGCTGCAAGCCAACTTCCTTCAACACTCAAATGGTGTTTTCACAACAGATTTCCCAACAAATCCCATAACTCCATTTAACTACACAGGCACATCGCCAAATAACACAATGGTTACCAATGCGACAAAAGTGGTTGTTCTAAAATACAACACGACCGTTGAGCTAATCATGCAGGACACTAGCATTCTCGGAGCTGAAAGTCACCCACTTCACCTTCATGGCTTCAACTTCTTCGTAGTCGGACAAGGGTTCGGGAACTTCAACCCAAACAACGACCCGAAGAAATTCAATCTCATTGATCCCGTCGAAAGGAACACTATAGGTGTCCCGCTGGCGGTTGGGCTGCCATTAGGTTCCGAGCCGACAATCCTGGTTAGTACACTATAACCTCTTAGTTATACCATCCATCAAAATACCTTTACAAAAACAATACAAAATCCTTATCAAATAATTGCTAATAACCCGGTAAGTTGCTTTACTGCAGGTGTATGGTTCATGCATTGTCACTTGGAAATACACACAAGCTGGGGTCTAAGAATGGCTTGGGTCGTACAAAATGGAAAACTTCCGCATGAGAAACTACTTCCTCCTCCAGCAGATCTCCCCAAATGCTAATACACTTGCATCTGGACATCATTACTTCATTTATCTTTCCAATTTCCCAGTCCTTATTTCCAGCAAATGAATTTGAGTGAAAATAAAGAGCCTATCTGTATCATTCCATTCCATGTTTTCAACTAATGAATTTCATACAACATTATCAACTATGCTTCCTGATCATAATGTGATATTGTATCCCCAAATCTGAAAAACATAACAAAACCGATAAAAACTATTGGCTTCGAAAAAAACTCAGACCTGATTATTGACGATTTTTGGATTTCGGTACTTTGACCTAATTGTGAACGCTTGGGCTGAAACTGGTTAACAAAATCCTAAATTCGAATTTGAATCTCTGAAGCACTTCTGACCGACTTCAATGTATGCTTTGCTGAGGAGATGGCGACGCCGGCGTCGACTCTGATCGCATACGACTCCTCCAGTTATCTAATGTTGGGCCCACCATCCTTTGTGCAAAAGCTTGACTTCATTTTAAAATACTTTGATTTAATATTGATATCATTTGGACCAAAACATGAAAGTCTTCTAAGGTCATATGTCCTTGTATATGCTACGAGTGTTCGTAAATCTATTAGTGTTGCAGGTGTTCTGGCGAGCGAGTGCGAGTGCGAGTGCGAGTGCGAGTGCGAGTGCGAGTGCGAGTGCGAGTAATTAGCGTACGCTATTGAAACTTTAAACAAAGAAATTGAATTGAATCAAACAAGTAATCATTGATTAAGTATTGAAGTAGATTAGGAATGACACAAGCTGGAGAATGTCTAGTTTCATGTCTCAATTATGGCCTTATTCCCTTCAGCTGCAAGTGCTGGATTTGAGTATGATAAATGTCTCAGCAATAATGGCACAGTTGAAACTTTTACCTTATAAAAGCGTCCCTTAAATAATTGCACAGGCACACAGACAGACATACAACGTAACATGCGACAAGATAAAAGAAAGACCACACATCATTTTAGTAGCGTGTTTTATGACATACATATTGTGACACGACCAGGTAGATTACTTGGAATTTGCTTGCATACATAATCCATAACTAGCTGAGTTGAGTGAGCCAGCTAGCTAGTTGACTGGAGTGACCGATGAGGAACCCCACCAAAACCACCACAACAGATTCTCACAGCAATAGAAGCTGCAGTTTTGAATACGCTGTGCACCACCCTTTTAATGACCTGTCCGCGGCGCGGTGGAATACGCATTGGGACGCCATCACGAACAATGTCATGTGGTGCAACCACTGCAAATGAACCAGTAGCAGTAGCCATATGAAAATCAATGTTGAGCGTGATGTTGAACAAATCAATCTAAAGTCTGAATCCGGTATGAGCGAGACACTGCAATAGATAGATACTTGTGGTTCTGAAATGAGTGATCGAATTAAAGGTCAATTTATAGGCATTTTGGTGGAGTAGAGCAGGTTAGTTAGGGTGCAAAAAGAAGCTTAAATGATAAGAATAAATAAACAATGTCGTCTGCAAGCTATGAGAGACGTACACGTGTATACAAAGACAAATAAGTTCTAGAAGTCAGGGAGTCAGAGTAATGCAAACTGCAGAGTTTAGACTTCAGACACCAATAAGAATGTAGGAACTACCCAATTAGGAGGTACAACATTCAGCTAAATAAACGTAAAGGAGTCCATCGCTAAAGTTCTGAAGTATTTTAGAAATGATTTCCTCTACACTTTATCTTTTATTTTGGACAATATTGCCTACATTTTATTTGAGAAAGTCATTACATTTTTCATGATTGTATATGCTAATATAAGTTAGCTATGTTCTAAACGCTCGTTTTAATAAAATCAAATACAACTGTTATGTTTTTTCTGTAAATTTAATCATATATTTAATAAAATTTAATTTAATTTCAATCGTTATATTAATTATATAAACAATTATAAACATATACTCTAAATCTTATACTAAATTAATGTTTCAATAATTTAAACGCTAGGTTTCATTTTCAAATATAATTCCAGTTCACAGATATATTTTAGAAAGATCTAACTGTCAGAGATTTTTTGGAATGCTGTGAGATAAGCTAGCAAGTTGCACTTTCGACTTTTAACTTTCGACTTTCAAGTCCAAGAACTTTGCATTACTTTCACGTCTTGGGAAGCTTCCAGGTAGGTGCTTATTTTAGAAATAATGATAGATTTTTTTATCAGAAATTGCACTATCATTTTGAGCTAACATTTATGCTCACATTTTGTCGAATACAAATGTTACTACTTCTAAGGATTACATTGATTGCTTTCCCTAGATTTGCTTGTCTTCATCATCGTACACTTTTTTTGTCAATATGTCTTGCACAAGATGATACATTTCGTATCAGAATAATTGAAATATAAAAAAATCAAGAGGAACAAATATTTTTCGTAGAACTGTAAGGTATTATATACTAGGTTGATTTTTATTTATTCAAATATTGATATTAATAATAGCCGACCAACTGTGTTTTTTTATAAATTATCACATATTTAATTAAAACTGAGAACATAACCAGTAGACTACCACTGTTTTGCTTTTATCAATAAATTTAAAATTTCATCCTTGAAAGGAAAAATGAATTTTTATTAATGAGAATGAACGAATGATCAGTGCTAATCGGTATAAGACATCATCAGCCCAAAGAAGGCCCATTATGATAAATGGGGAACAATATAAAAGCTAACAAGTTGCTCTTTTTACACGACCTTGAGCCCATAACTCAACTCTCGAATAATAAATTAAATATATTAGGAGTATAAAATTCAAATTAAAAATAGATCCACAAAAAGACACGACCCGACAAGCAGCCTGCGATCACTTTATATTCATTCTCCACTTGGCGTCCACTCATTGGTGATCGCATGTATTTCTCACCAATCAAATTACGCCACGTCATAATATCGCGAACGGAATCTTTTCTTATAAAACGCGTTCACACTCTCCATTCGACGATTTCCATCGCTAAGTTGATGCATAAAGTCTAATATGCCCTTGTTTTTAAGCATCGTTGTGTACCATACAGCTAATTATGGAATATATAAAAAGGGTACTATCGTCATTATCAATATTGGTTGACTGGAAAACAATCCTCGTTTCTGTCTGTCACCAATTAAAATCATGACCTACCCAGCACCATCAACCCGTTCATCTCACCCTTTCAAATTCATATCAGCCGTCCATATAATCCAACGGCTTAGATCTACCATTTCAACCTTTCTATAAATTCTCTCAAATCCAATCGACTTGTGCTCACCTCGCGTTCTCTGCCGCTGCTTCAATCGTCGTTCGCTCTTCCGTCCGTCATCCGAGGTCCGTTCATCCGTCGATCATGTTACATTGTCTGATTCACTGTTTTCCGATTCGGCTTTGATATGGAATTTGTGTTGGATTGCATTGTGATATTTGTGTTGTTGAATGATTGAAATGGCGATCTGTGGATTGATTTGATGTTTGTTTGTGTGGATCTGAGCAGTTGAGATTTCAGTCAGCCATGGGGAAGTGCTACCCAACTGTGAGCGAGGAGTACTTGAAGGCAGTGGAGAAGTGCAAGAAGAAGCTCAGAGGACTCATCGCTGAGAAGAGCTGTGCTCCTTTGATGGTCCGTATCGCGTAAGATTCCGAACTGTATTTCATTTTCACCCGATTTGGTTGTGTGAAGTGAGTGTGCATCTGAGTGTTGCTTGTTTTGATTTTTTGTGTATTGATATTTTTGTTGTTTGGATCTGGCAGGTGGCACTCTGCCGGGACTTATGACCAGAGAACCAAGACTGGTGGACCGTTCGGGACCATGAAGCACCCAGCGGAGCTTGGACATGGTGCTAATGCTGGTTTGGATATTGCTGTGAGGCTGTTGGAGCCTATTAAGGAGCAGTTCCCAATCATTTCATATGGTGATTTCTACCAGGTAATTTTAGTTGGATGCTGCTAGGTGTTTGTGATTTGGTTGCGATAGGGTTTGACTTTGGTTTTTTTTGTGTTGGAACTGAAGTTGGCTGGAGTTGTTGCTGTTGAGGTTACTGGCGGGCCTGAAATCCCATTCCACCCTGGGCGTGAGGTTAGTTCTTAAATTTCATTTGGTTTCTAATAACATTAGGCCTTTAGTCTGTGTGATGATACAAGTAACTATGTGCTTGCTTGTGTTTACCTGCTTGATTTGACTGTAAGGAATATATGCTTGACAATGCAACATCTCATTTGCAAAGCTGTGCTTCAACTGATCATTTAACTATGTTTACTGGTATTCATGCTTGTGAAATTGGTATAATTTGTTTCTTCATTTAGCTAGTGCTAAGATTAATGACCAATATATGCAAGTCTTGATGACTATTCTTTAAAAAAATATTTGTTTTGTGTAAGATGTTTGAAATACCTAACTATATTTACTTAGAATTGTTGGGTATCTGTGACTGTGAATACTAAGCAATCAGCCCCACTTTGCAGGACAAACCTGAGCCACCAGTTGAGGGCCGTCTTCCTGATGCCACCAAGGGTGAGTTTCTTATAATTTATAATATACATCAGCTTTTTAACATGTGTTGGAGTGTAATGTTGTTGATTGTTGGGTGTTAATGTTGTTGCAGGTAATGATCATCTGAGAGCCGTGTTTGTTGAACAGATGGGTCTTTCTGACCAGGATATTGTTGCTCTCTCTGGAGGCCACACATTGGTAATACTTTGAAGTCTGAAGCCATATGTTTTTTCCTATATTAGCATCTCTCATGTTTAAAAACAGCTCATCTAATTGTTGCTGGATATGTTGTATTGCTCAGGGAAGGTGCCACAAGGAGAGGTCTGGATTTGAGGGTGCATGGACATCAAACCCTTTGATCTTCGACAACTCCTACTTCAAGGAGTTGCTCAGTGGAGAAAAGGAAGGTCTCCTTCAGTTGCCAACTGACAAGGCTCTTCTAGATGATCCTGTCTTCCGCCCTCTGGTTGAGAAATATGCTGCTGATGAAGATGCTTTCTTTGAGGACTACAAGGAAGCACATCTCAAGCTGTCTGAGCTAGGCTTTGCGGAGGCTTAAGCTGTTAATCAACAATATTGTTTCAGGGAAATTGAACAATTTGTGTTTGCTAATGCTTTTAGTTATGGGTATTTGATGATGCAATGTAGCTATTATCAGCCCTTTGTTCCATGTTACTGCTGCCAACTTTTGAAATAAGTTCACTTTCCGTTTCACTTGAGCTGAATTTTCCTTTTGTTTATCTTTATCCTTTTGTTCCATGTTACTACATTTTATCTTAAGAATATGGCTAAGCTCCAATGCTTTAGCTCCAGATGAAGAAGCCTCTCAAGCTCTATTGGTGTTTAGTGACCACTGGGGACACTAGCGTTGATCAGTTTGCAGTAGACTAGATAAAGATCGAGTATGCCATTTACTCAGTAAACAATTGGAATTTGCTTAGAAAGTGAGTGTGAGTCGGGTTTTTCCAAGTCAAACTGCAGTGCAGTGTTTATTCTTCACACAGTCTTTCTTTGACTGCAAACACATTCCATTTTCACTTAAAAACTCTTTCAAGCTTTCACAAGGATGACTTGGTCAAACGTATTTTCTACTAATTTTTTATTCTTCAGAAAAACATAAAGTAGTTGCATTAATTAGTCTATTTAACACACATCAAATGTTAACACGACACCAATTTCCAGCATTAAATAAAAAACACTAAAACAAAAATAAACGAAATGGCCGTTGAAACTAAAAAAAATTGAGCCGTAGATCGACGGCGGCCGCGTCTTGAACCATCCGATCAAACCTCCTCCCCAACTCCCAGCTTTACTTCCTTCCTGGCATCTTCTCCTCTCCGTTGACTCCATCCTTCAACTCCATTCATTCCGATTCTCTCCATTATATAACCTCTCCATTCCCTCTTTAAACTCCATCACTTAAAAATGACTACTGGTGGCGCAGATTTCCAAGCGGTGCCGACACACGGAGGTCAATTTGTTCAGTACAACATCTTCAGCAATTTGTTTGAAATCACCCCCAAGTACCGTCCTCCAATCATGCCTATCGGACGAGGCGCATACGGCATCGTTTGGTATGCTTCTTCCACTTTCTTTATACAAAATTTGAGTTTGATTGAAAAATGATTTTAATTGTGAACTTTGCTTGTAGCTCTGTGTTGAATGCTGAGACTAATGAGATGGTTGCGATTAAAAAGATCGCCAATGCTTTTGATAATTACATGGACGCTAAAAGGACGTTACGCGAGATCAAATTGCTTAGACATCTTGATCATGAAAATGTAAATATTTCCGTCCATTTCGTTGAATTACTGATTTTTGCTAGCTAGGAAAAAATTATAATTGCAGTGATTAGTTAGTTATATTTTTATTGTTTTGTGCAGATTATTAGTATTCGTGATGTTATACCTCCGCCTGTAAGAAGAGAGTTTTGTGATGTGTATATTGCTACCGAGCTTATGGATACTGATCTTCATCAAATCATTCGTTCTAACCAAGGCTTGTCCGAGGAGCATTGTCAGGTTAATAATTGTTTTATACCGGTTTTTTGTTTGTTAAAACTTGAGTGCCAGTAGCTAGCTGAGTTCGTTTTATTGACGTTGTATTTTTTGTATTGTAGTATTTCTTATACCAGATTCTGCGTGGCCTCAAGTACATACATTCTGCGAATGTCATACATAGGGATTTGAAGCCAAGCAACCTTTTGCTTAATGCGAATTGTGACCTTAAGATATGTGACTTTGGCCTTGCTAGGCCAACTTCAGAGAACGAGTTTATGACTGAGTATGTTGTTACAAGGTGGTACAGGGCGCCTGAGTTACTGCTCAACTCTTCTGATTATACCGCTGCAATTGATGTGTGGTCTGTGGGCTGTATCTTTTTGGAGCTTATTAACAAAAGGCCTCTCTTCCCTGGGAGAGATCATGTCCACCAAATGCGCTTACTTATCGAAGTGAGATTTTATAATTCAAGCTTTTGTATTTTTATTCAGGATGCTTATATTCAAAATGAAGATGTACATTCTCATTTGTATACCCTACAACTATGTATTGATGTTTTTCTTTTCTTTTTGTAGCTACTTGGGACTCCTTCAGAGTCTGATCTTGGATTTGTTCGAAATGAAGATGCAAGGAGATACATCAGTCAACTTCCTGTGTATCCTCGTCAGCCCTTAAACCGAGTTTTCCCTCACGTGAATCCTCTCGCAATAGATCTGGTAGAAAAAATGTTCACATTTGATCCTTCAAAAAGAATAACAGGTAATATTACATTAAGAGCAAAGTACATAGATATTCCATATTTCTAAGTTACATGTTCTGAAAATGGATTTATGATTTGCAGTCGAGCAAGCACTAGCTCATCCTTATCTTGAAAGATTACATGACATATCAGATGAACCAATCTGTCCGAAATCATTTTCCTTTGATTTCGAGCAACAAGCACTTAGTGAAGAGGATATGAAGGAAATGATCTACAGGGAAGCCATAGCTCTCAATCCTGCATATGCTTAGAACTGCAGTTTATCGTGTTGTTTGTATACATCATATGTATGGATTGCTTTATTCTTTTATGTGAGTAAGAAGTTGGTTTTGCTATCTTTCTGCAACATTCTGTGTTAAGACAAAATATAAGACACTGACTTGGAATAATAGCAGTGGGGATTGACTTGGTGAATCAAGTTTTAAGCTCATGACTGGTATGAAACAAAAGTTTGTAACATTAAGTTGGGCAATTAAGATGAATAAGTCATCCCTGATTACAGTTATCCACAGGTTAGTAAATCAATGAAATATTGCTAATCAGAAGTCATTCATTCATCAGCAGGTTGTGCCGTCACAATTGTATGCTTGGTGCAATCGAAAGGGCCGAGTCCTTGATTTTTATTGCGTTTCACCTGCAGAGAAAAAAATACAAGATGACATTATGCACGAAGCATGATTAACTATCTTGAATTTTTTTAAAAGTTAACTGGTTGGAAATAGAAATAACATCTTCCAAGCTATTAATAACTGAAAGGAGGATACATGCTACTCAATGTTCCACATTCCAAAATACATAGTCCAAAGGACATAAGTTGAAACCACCTTTTAAATAAATGATCCAAAGAAACTACCAAAAATATATAAACAGAGGTACTACCCTAACCAAATGAGATCAATAGCAAACAGAAAACTTCCAAATTTAGCAAATAATGCAGCATAAATAGATTGTACTATCTAACTAATCGAACTGAAAATGAGAGTTGTACCGGTGACCAGGGACTTGGTTCAGGCAGTGGTTTCTCTGTGGGAGAATGTTGTACAGCGCCACTCTTAAGAGTCAGTATATCCTGCAAATAATGACGACACACGATTTAAGTTTTGTTATCCTTCCATCATATCTATTAACAATGATACACTAAATGATGAGACTACTAATAAAACTGTCGTCCATTGCTTATCTAGCTTTACAACATCCAAAGAAGTTTTATCAATTGTTTACATTGTTAAAATGTGAAGTACTTCCATGGCCTGTAATAAACTAGTATGCCAATATTTGGATCCATAAAAGTAGCAAGTTACCTCTCCAGCAGCCTCAATAGCAGCTAACCATTCATCTGAAAAGGGAACAACATCGGGAGGAGGTTTCATGATAACACATTTTGTCTTCGCGTTACTCATAATGCTGTTACTGCAATAGTAGACAATATCAGTGTTCCATACAATATCAACAGACAAACATGCTGATCACATTTTATGAATCAAAACAAAGTTCAAACACATATTCAAAATTTCGAATTAAATTTACCCGTGATGTTGTCCACCATTTCCCCCCAGGTCAGTTGAAGCCTCAGCATGTAACTGCTCTACTGCAACTTTACTTATGGAACCAGTTTGAGCACTGAAGGTTTCAGTTAAATTCCTTTCAAGCTCGCGAACATCTAAATTGTTGGACAAGTCAGAGCTTTGCTTCTGCAATGCAACATCTAGAGCAGAGTCCGGCATGTCAAATTGATCTTCCAGGCCATCCAGGTGGCAGGTCTCTGATGGTGAGTATTTATGTGTAAATGCATCTGCTTTGCAAACGACATTGGTTTCCTCTAAAACTCCATGTTCAGATGATGACTTGTCATCACCATCCACAGTTGAAGATTCATTATTCACGCCTAAATTACAATCTTTCTCGTGATTTAGGACACTTTTCGAATCCAAGAGGACCAGATCGAGGTGGTTCTTTGATTCAATGGATTGGAATTCTTTGTTATAAACGTCAGTACCTGCTACATATAGTTCTGTAACTTGATTTGAACCCTGTTGTAGCATGCTCTCGTCATTTTGAGAACTTAGCAGCACAGCCTCATTCCCCATTTTATCAAAGTTAGTGCTGGAAATCTCCTTCAAAT
This sequence comes from Sedum album, assembly GCA_006409495.1. NCBI lineage: Eukaryota > Viridiplantae > Streptophyta > Magnoliopsida > Saxifragales > Crassulaceae > Sedum > Sedum album. Next base: position 27,665 of record QZGG01002271.1, read on the forward strand.
CATACATGTTGCTCATCTGCATGGGAACATCTCTTTCTGAATTTATTTGATGCCTGACTTCAACTAAGTGTTCAGATTCGGTTAGACTTTCAGGGGAAGGCATTTTATTGACAGCAATCACTTCTGCTCCCACTGAAATACAAGAATGGTCCAATTCATCACCATCTGCAATCAAAATTTCATTCTTTGCACCCAAATTACAGTCACTCTCATAATGAACCGCAAATTTCAAATCCAAGAGTGCTAGGTCAAGGTAATTCTTTGATTCAACAGCTCTGAAATCTTTGTTATAAACGTCAGTACCTGCTCCATATATTTCTGTAACTTGATTTGAACTCTGCTGTAGCATGATCTCATCATCTTGAGAATTTAGCAACACGGCCTTATTCTTCATTTCATCAAAGTCAGTGTTAGAAATCTCCACCAAATCATACATGCTGCTCATATGCGGTCGAAATTCTCTATCTGAAACTTTTTGATGCCTGTCTTCAACTAATCGTTCAGATTCAGGCTGACTTTCAGGGGATGGAATTTTGTTAACAGCAGATAATTCTGCTCCCACAGAACTACTAGAATGGTCGTCATTCAAATACGAGCTGCTTGCTGCATTATCTTGTCTAGGATTATCAGGTCTTTGTAGTCCATCTAAATTGCACGTTGTTAACCGGAAATTACCTGGACTATTTGGTTCGTTTTCCGAAGCTACAGATTCTGAAACACCAAACAAGGTTTCTTCCGTGATCAAATATGAACTTCTTGAATTATTACTATTCAACATTCCCAAGCAACTTACATTCCCCAGGCCTGGAGGAAACACATGAGAAGTAGGATTGACTTTGTTATTGATATCTTTCACAATATCACCTTCAGCAACTGTAGTGAAAGTTTTGAAATGACTCAAACAATCAGTACTTTCATGTTCACTTAAAATGTGATCTTTCAGACTGTCTATTACACATCTGTGTACCTTTATATCCACGACAGTTGGTTCATCTTGGACTGAAGGATCATAATTTGCGCATCCATCAAGTTTATCAGTATATGTTTCCTGATGTGCCTCAGAAGAATGAGGCTGGCTTGTTTCTGCCCTCTCTAGAGATGGTAGATCTCTGTAATCCAAACTTTTCTGTTTATCTTGTTTTATTGACTGACTGTGATCACCAGAACCCTTGGTTTCAGCAGCAGAAAAATTATAATCCTCAAGAGACAACCCCTCTTTCAATTCTTCTTTTCTGGCAGCAGTGACCAGTCCCTCATTTTCACCACACTTTTGGTTAGGCGATGAAGCATCATGATCCATCTGCTCACCAATGCTCTTCTTGCACCCTGTCATTTGCTGTTTTCTATAATCATTATTCATTCTCTCTGATCCCTCTCCAGATAGTTGCTCACTGCCATACACGCTTCTTTGGTTACTGTATGCTGATTGCTGATTATCACCACAACCTTGCATTACGGCCTCAGATACACTACAATCCTCACGAGATAAAATGGAAAGTGTTTCTTCTCTGCATGAATTATCGGCCTTTCCCTGATTTACATCACAATTAAGCACTTGGAAACAGATTTTACTAATATTCTGTAGGTTATCATCGTTGTTTAAAGCTCGCCCACCCGATCTTTCATCACATCTGTCAGACTTGGAAGGTTTTAGCCCATTTCTGTCAAAATCATGAGAACGAGTTTGGGGGCACTCCTCCCTGATATCAGCCTGGACGTCTTGTAAACTAGTTGATGTCATTGTAGACAGAGACTCTATGATATGGGTTTCCAGGTCACCATTGCTCACCCTCGGTACTACCTCTGGTGCTTGCAAGGGTCTCTGTGCAACATCAAGATTTCTAACACTAGTATAATAACTAGAATTCTCTGCAGTGTTACTTACACGGCTATCTCCAAGGGAAGCAGATTGCTTATGCTGCATATTAATAGTTAACCGAAATGAAAAACTGATAATATTCATAAGCAACCGTAAGCCAGACCAAAGAATTGTAACAGTAAATTATAAGCGGTCGAGAAAGTGATATTTACATACCAGACCAAAGAATCCTAGCGAAGGTGATGGAACCCGTAAGCCAGTAGGTTTTCCCACTTGGACATGGGAGACCTGCTTCTGCGAATCAACAGGAGAACACTTCTGTGGCAAGGGAATATTGTTATGTCTGTTGCTGACTCTGTCCGGTAGATGCACTTGATTGGGAAATCCAAAAACTTTAGAAACTTGGGGATCTCTTGGTGTATGTGCTTTGGGGGGAAGTTTTTCTGAAATGATCGAATAAAAAACAAGGCACGCATATGAAGTTACACTGCATTTTTACAAAAGAAAAAAAGATACGAAGACCGCATTCAAATGAGAAACATAAATTAAACTCTCACATTATTTAGAGCATGCAGTTTCTCAGTTTCTTTTAAAGATGACGATTTGGGGCAACTTGCAGATTTTGCATTGCCATTAAAACCACCTTTATTGGTGGCTGAGTCCTTAACACCTCTAGTTCTGACCATAGAGCCCCTAACAGGTTTAGTGTTGGCCAAGGATCCTTTACCCCCAGCAGCAACTGTCTTCGGAGAACTGGGAACTGCAAAAAAAAAAACAAAAAACAAAAGAGGGTTTAAAACAACAACAACAATGTGTTAACATGGTCAACAAAACATGTGACTTCCATGTATATTAATACACCGTTGCAGGCATAACTAACCTCGTTTTGGTTCAGTTCCGGTAATCCGACTTGAGCACCCTGGCTTGGGCAACGCACTCCTCGGAACTGTGGGAAGAGTGCAGCGCTCTGCTCTAGGGATTGATGATTTTGTTAGTTTTGGCTCTTTGGAAGTTGCACTTAATGCACTAGTACTTGCAGGCCTTTTATATGTAAGTCCAGTTAAGGTTAATCATTGCCATCATTTCGGTTACAATTCAAATAAACAAACTTTAATATATCGCATAAAAGCTGCGACATATGTAAAGGATATGAAGGAGATGGTTTTGGACGCGGGCAACCATTGTACTTTTCGCCCTTTGTATTTATATCTTGGGCTGAGAGCACCAATCTGCGTACCTGTATTCAAACATCATAAAATGTTTATATTTTTGAATTTCAGTTTCAATGAAGATGGTGAACTAACCATTACAAATTACAGTAATCTGGTGAAAATTAACGCACATTACTGACATGTGGTGAGCCTATCTCTTTCGCTGGAGAAGCGCGGTGTCTGGTAGAAGATTCACATCTAGGAGACAGGCCACGCCTGAGTCCTGGACTTTTTATGGTCTGCTTTTCTTTAGGTGATTGAAAATGAGGTGAACCAATTTTGCCTGGTTTCCTTTTTTCTTGTATTACTGATAGCAGCTCCGATTTTGAAGAATTAAAAGTCCCTGTTACTAACGATAATTCTTCTGGATCCAAAACACCTAGAACAAAAAAACCAAACAGATTTAAACACTTCAAACCATGACTTAAATTACATGTAGCATGAACTAATTATGCAGTAACCTTCTTCGGTAAAGAAAGCTTTATTCCAAGCCAAGCTTTTACGCATATTATATCCTTTAGCTTTCTTCGTTCTTTTCATTTGCTGTGGATCCATATTCAATCTTGTCCCATCCATATAAACATCAACATTTTCTTTGCTACTCCTTCCACCAGAGTTCTCATTAAATTGCACAGTCCTCACCCCACCTGCAAATCAGGACAATAATCACATTCCGCAGCTACAAAAATCCATACAGAAGAATAATATTTTTTAATAATCCTCAATTGGTTAAACCCTAGAAATTCAAAATCAAATGGAAATGCAAACACTAAAACAACACGATTTAAAGAGGCCGAAATTAACGAGTTCCTTACCAACTGAAGATGAATGTGGCGCTGTAACCGCATGCGTGGATCTTGGTTCGTGAACCGGCGAGCAAGGGAAAGTCCCGTCGCAAGGGTCCTCCAAGCGAAGCAAAGAGTCGTCATCTTCGCCGTCGATTTCAATAAGCGATAGATCCAACTCCATTCGTTCGCAACGAACCGCAGCAACTACGAAATCGACCGATCGAGGCAAGAAGGGAATATTGAGTAACGCTGTTACGCACCGGAGCTCAGATTTGTTAAATAGTTTGAAATTGGATTTGCAGAAATTTGAATTGACACACGCACGTGAGCGACCGTTATGCGTGAAACGCAGGTTTCAGCTGCGTTTTAAGTGAACATACAAACAAGTCAAACATGTGAGATTATTTATGTACAGGTCAAAAGATTAAGTGTTTGATGCATGCATTATCACTGTGTAAACATATTGAAGCTATTAGGGGATAGATGGGGAGATGGTTCTAGTTAATGATACATTGGTTTTGGTTTTCTGTGGAGTCTTCTTCCTCACTGTTGTTTGATAGTAAGTCATCTTCATCGTCGCTCATCATGTCACCTTGGCGAGGTCTCCTCTCCACAAATGTGACAGGTTGCCTGCCCTGGAGTCGCAGGATGTGCATTATCACATCAGGAGTGAGCGTGACCCTTGAATGTTCTTCCCGTCCTTGCCTATTTGACTCCATGATCTGCACAATGTATATACAGTTACATCATTCAAACCAAGTCAGTAATTCATAATACAAAATCCAGCACCCTAAGGATAAAAAGGGACAGGAATCAGCAGATAGCAACGCATTCACAACAATCTTTGCATTAAATTAAAGAGGACAAAATAGAAACTAAAAAACATACTTTGTCCATGCCTACAGGAATTGGAGGGGAAGTCTCGCCATTGGGAGCCCAAATCTTGACTTTCTTTTCGATGCCACAGGTGGCAATCAATGGTTCGTGTGGGTGAGGTTCAAGATGATTGACAACATTTCGGTCACCCAACATAGCGCGCACAAGTTTACCTCCTTTTTTCTTCCAAATGAATATATGACCGCAATCTGACCCACTCATGACATACTCATGGTTTGGGCCATAGAAGCTAACCCCTTTTATGGTCTTTGAATTTCTATGGCCACTGTAGACTTGTGGCGAATCTATTTTCTTCAGATCATAGGGTGCCACAGAAATGGGATTCGGTCCCAGACCCATATTCTTTTGAAAGAGATAGATTAGCTCATCGCTGAATGTCACAAGGAGTTCACTTGAGCTCGAATAAGCCAATCCAGTGATATGCACATCATTATTCTTGATCAAGTGATGAGGGCAGAAACAGTTCACGACTATGTCTGATTTACTTGTGCAGATTCTTGTAGCCTTCTTATGTCGTACACGTGCGTATGCATCCTCCACCTCCCACGGTGAAATAATTTGGATTATTAGGATCAATGAAAATGGCATTCAAGCCTACACTACCTTGTGTTTTTTGGTCACCTGAGAGTGGAGAGCAACGAAAAAGCTTTGAGCTGGATGATGTTCGTAGATCAAACTGAAAGACAGCAATTAATGGATGAATTGCAAAATATATATTAACTACTCAAATGTAATCTTTAGGTTTAACTTACATGTTGAACAAGTCCATCCACTCCACAGCTGTAAACAATGTTAGGACTGCCTTGTTCCACGGCAAGCTTGAACACAGGACCTTGGTGTTTTCCTATCCTGGTGGTACCAACATCACCGTTTTCCAACACCTGCCCAAGCCTCACCTGATATAGAAATGTTTCAAAATATCAACCGAATTCAGACACAGAATTAGTACAATTTAGTAATATTTTATTAATATTCCATTATCTCCACCAGGAACAAGGGAGGTATACCCCATCAAGGGTCTCACAATTACTTGAATCAAGATTTTCTTATGTAGCAGTAGGAGCAGGGTTCAAGTATGTTCATGAGAGTAACAATTAAAAACTAAAACAAAATTAAAATGAATTTATACTTACTAAAACTGCTGAAAAATTAAGAGATAGCTCTCCGTTAACCATTAATTCTTCATTACATCAAATTTATTGCAAGTATCTCTTCATTCAGTGTTTGGAGCCAGACATTCAATCTTATCGTAAACCAGAAATACAGTTCTCACCTGACCATCAGCACTAGAGGTAACAATTTTGCTATCATCACTGAAAGGCATAATTTTAGTCTGAAATATGTTATCCATGTGCCCAGAATCGTACGTGTACACACTCTTCCCATCATTCCAATCCCAAAACTTAACTTGCTTATCATCAGAACCCGACACAAGCATTTCTCCAGTAGAGTTAAACTCCACAGCATTTACACATCCATTGTGCCCACTCAACACTTTAAACAGATCTATTTTCTCCACAAGTGCCTGCATCAAATACAACATTTTCCGTAAACAGAACCAAATCAATATTTTCCGTCACACAATCATATCCAACTGATTACACATATAAATAACACCAACACAACTACAAAAAAAGCTAAGAAATGATAGGAGCTTCGTCAACTACTTGATCCAGCTGAAATAACAGTCCTATCATATCAACATCCTCCAATATGAACAATTTTGAAGCCTCTAATCAGATCAATACAAATGATACGTCAAAAAAGTGGAGAAATATTTGATAAATAATCTCTTTTAGGGCTGGAATGGAAACCTGGGAAGCGCAAATCCGGTGTAGGAATCTTCTGGGATTGAGAAAGTTGCACTCTCGGTCAAAAATATTCATAAAACTATTCGTATCTCTTTCCATCGGATTGAGTGTCGCTGCCATTTTCGCCGCTGATCAGACTCGACTCATACACCCTCGTTCCGTCACCAGCTTCTCAGTGAGAATAAAGAAACTGTGAAAGACGGTGACTAACACGGCGTTCAGCAGCGAAACATATGAAATGACGCCGTTTTTACGAGTTTTGGTTGATTCTCAGTACTCACATTTGGACTTGGATATCGTAGTGGTCTGGAGTTTCACAATAACAGTGAGAATATGAGTAGAGCAGATGGTGGCTCACATTGGATTTTGCTTGGATATCATAAGCAGAAAGGTGTGTCAGCACTAAGCAACTGAACCATGCTCATGGTTTGAGACTTTTTTGCCGTGTTTTTTCGGGTTCTTGATGCCTCTGGTAGTCTTACATACAAAGAAGCTGAAACACCGATGCAACCCTTTGTGAAACTGTAAAATTCAAGGGCATAAACTCAAACCCAAGCTGTATAAATTTGCTTTGCAAGACTGGCCAAGACTCGAGACAACAAATTCCCACTTTTTCCACCAACAAACAACCTTTGTACTACCCAACTCCATTGAAACTCAAATCAAAATCAAAAGTTGAATACAAGTCTCCTTGGAAAAACGGTAAGCCTATTGTGGCTTTGCTTCTAATAAAGACCAATTTAACTCTCCCGTGATAAATTATTGTACATTACCCTTCTGTGTTTCAACTCATGCTGATATCTGCAGGGTAGCTGCCAAGTACTCTCAAGAATGTTGCGAATTCCTGATAAAGGAATGTTACTGAAGGGATGTTGTGGAACAAAATAAGGTGCAATATAAATGCTGGTAACAATTACCTTCAGATGCCTAAGTGCATTCTGCGCTTTTTGATCTGCCATTGATGCTTCAAAATCAAGATAAAACAGATAGTCGAAGTACCTGCGATAATATACAGGTCGCCATCAATACGACAATTCAACTGGTTAAGAAAGAAAGTAATTGTCAAATCACACTCGTCAAGAACATTTGCTCCTTACTGGGATCCATTAGAACTGTCAACAGAGGATCGCAAGGGTCGCTTTCGTAGTGGTCTGCTTTCAATCTGGTTATATAAATACAAAAAGATGTTATTGAGCATTTTGACAAAAAAGAATGCTATTAGTATAATAAGGTTATCATTATCTACCGCAAATAAGATCTATACCTTGGTCAGGTTTATCTCTCTTGAAGCAAAAACGTTAAGAGCTTTGCAAAGCATTCCTGCCCCTTCATCTAATGAAAAGACTATACTTGTCTGTCAAATTAAAGAAATGGAGGAATTACAAAGACAATAACTTGTCATCATTACAAATAACAAACAGCAGGCGGATCCACCAAGGAATGCACGATGTACGGTATAAAATGCTATCATTAATGATAATATTTAACCTTGAATGGTCTGTCAGTAACAGGAATTAAGGGCTCCCTAGCCAGCATAAGGAATCTTGTGACATTATCGGAATTATCCTACAAGGAGGATACATATTGATTCTTTGGAATACATACAAATCAGCCAGCAAGCAGAACCAGATGATGTTATCAAAGAGACAAACCTGTATATCTTCAGCAAGAATATTCAAACTATAAATTTTTGCAGCAGTAACACTAGCTACGGCACCTGTGTCTTGTAACTGTTGAGAGGCTATAAACTGCACCACCATCGTAAATATGAGTAATAATGCTGAAGGCAAAGGAACCTATTGATTGAGACTATAATATGAATGATGTGAATTGATACATTCACTCACAGATTAACAATCTCTACTCATGTTAGTTAGAAATGAACAGTAATCAGTGACCTTCAATTAGTCAATTGCATGAGTGTACCTTTGCAGCGCCAGCAGTGTCATCTACAGCTTCTCTGACCAGACCCATTTTGGTTAGAGTGTTCTCACATTGAGCTAGAGCCTACAAAAACATGCTAATGTGAAAAATGAACCCAAAAAAAGTAAACAATTTTTTAGCAAATGCATGACCTTGAAAAAATTAACACGTACTTGTGGATGACTCAGAACCCTTTTCAAGTTTCCAACTTCGACTCCAACATTAGCTAACAAGCAATGCCGAATTTGAAGTTTCACTTCACCAACAATATGCAATGTATGTCGAAGAAGTAAATCGTAGTTCCTGTGTATACTCCCTCCTAATGAATTTTCAATTGGTAAAACAGCCCTGTCAACCAGCCATCTTTCAACAGCCTGCATGAAGTCAAGAAATATATAAAACCCTTTGACTTCCAGCTTTTAAAACAATATATGTATTTAAACAACAAAAGCTGTCTTACTAGTTCCTTAGATGCCTACAACTATACACGACCATTACAAAATACAACCAATGTTGTAAAACTATGACTTTGGCCAAGACACATCAATTTTTACTAGTGATGAACTCGTCTGCAAGACGAAATACAAAAGGTATAAGCCAAATAATTTCTAAGACTAAAACTTCATATGTTTACAGATTCCAATTAACACATTTGCTATATGCATATCATAAAGTCTTCTTCTATAAAACAAAACACTTAAGTAAAAATGTCAGAGTAATGAATATATAGTAAATAATGAATTCCAATATTGAGGCGTCGAGAAGTACAAAAGACAGAATTGCACTGTAAATTGTAAAAACTACCCTATTCACTCTTTCTGACTTCATGCAAGATCCAAAACTATAGACTGATACCAATGTAACAAAGATCAGAAAAAGGTTTCAGTAACTAACTTCAAATGCTGTATCAAATTGTTCACAGGGAACTGCTTCACAATTTGGATATGCCTTCTCCGCAGCTGACTCACTGTATGCACCACGAACTCCCTATAAACGCCATCAATTTGGAATTACTAAAATGTAAGAAAAAAGTCACAGCATAGAAACTAAAACTAGAATTCAGAATTGAGATTAACCTGGTAGGCAACTCGAAGGTGATAACCATCAGTAATGGACTTTGAAAGATCAGCCGAAGTCAGTGGCTCTGAAATTCCAAACAAAAGCCTCAATTAGCTCCTGATTCAATCTTTCACAATAACCAAATGAATTCAAAAACAATTGCAAAAACATACTCGGCAGAGTTGACGATTCTTTCAAAGCTACATCAGAATTATTCTTCAAGCAATCAATCCTCGAGACGCTCCTCCCTCTATCGGAATTCATCTGAAGACATGCAATAACCGTAGCTCCATCACGGCAAAACTTCGTTTCAAATCTCGCCGGAAAAGAAAAATCGGATGGACTAAGATTTTCCCGGATTCGATAACTCGTCGACACTCCGGACGACAACTGCACGTGCGCCGCCGCAGTCATTGACACCGATCTGTGACAACGTAATTCCTCTGCTCGTTAATCCTCCGAGTCTCATCTCTTCTCGTCTGTTCCAATTTGCACCCGTGTTGGGCCTCATTGGGCCAATAAGCCCAAACTGTTTCTATTCACAACCTGTTTCCACCGAGTGAATTTGTTCATCGTAGACACGAAACGTTGACGTTTGATATTTTCCACAATCCACCTCGCCCTTTTCGTTCTCGAAGCACAACAAGACCAATCCGTTACGAGGAACATGTAACAATAGCGTCTCACTCATCAGAGGTTAGCTCAGTTGGTAAGAGCTGGAGCCAAATGGACTACTACTGGAGCCAATCCGGGTTCGATTTCTGATGGAAGCAGGATAAGAATTCTGCGGAGTAGGATAGTAATTTAATTGGCTTGAAAATGGAGCTTGTCCATACCCTAACTAATGCACTAAATATTCTTCCTTCATGATTACAATGTAATTTTAAATCATTGAAAATGATAATGTACTGATTAACATGTTTACATTTTATCTTTTGCGTAACGAGAAACTCATGCCCTTGTTGGTGTAACAGAATACAGAGTTACAGACTCATCAAATTGGAACAATGTACTCCAACAATTTTTCAAAATAGTTTAATCCAGACAAGACAAAATCCAAATCATGCCAATTCAACAACTCATCATAAAAACAACAACAATCTTATTCTATTGGAATGTTTTTATTTCAAAGAAAAATTTAAATACTTTTCTAAATAAAAAAACGTAAAAATTGGAAATTCCATTTACTATATATTAAAACTTGCTGGTTTAGTGTTATACATTACGCTTCATTTCACATATGCATGAAAGTTGCGGTGGCAGACAAAAGTAGGGCCCACATATAGTTACGTCCCACGCCAACCGGACCCTACGAATGACCGAGCGAGCAATCTCCGCGCACACAAAACGCGAGACAACCGTTTCAAAAACTTAGCTCTTTCTCGATTCACTCCCCCTCACGAGAAACCTCGCATCTCCAATTCCATTCCCTTATGTTAAATTACCATTCTACCCCTCATATTCGCATTTAATACCAATCATCATCTCATCTATTCCTTTAGTTATGTCCTTCATTTTCTTTATTTATTCAACATGACTTCATTCCATTCCTCTACATAAATCAGCCTCCATTTTCAACCTTCACTACTTGTAACTCCTTGTTCAACACCAACTAGCTCAGCTTCAAGCTCCCTAGTTTCGACGAGTTTCGGATGGAGATTACGAACATCGATCGTCAGGTGGGTTTCTCCGATTCCATGCGTAGCGATTCGATACATACTGTATTCGAACAGGATGGGATATAGATCGAATTCTTAACTTGCATTTGTTAGTAACTGATGAAAACTCATACTATATGTTTGCTCAATTTTGGACAGCTAACAAAACGTTACATATCTAGTAACTTAAAGTTTATTGAATGCAAAATTTGGTTATTCATTGTTTAAAGTAAATCTAGCTGTTTTGTTGATTCAATTCATTACTGATTTTGATCACAGGAAATGAATACAAATTCATCGGAAAATGTCGCGGCCGCGGATGAAAAGAAGCCGCTGCCACCACCACCAGAGCATGCACCAAAATGTCCTAGGTGTGACTCAGAGAACACAAAATTCTGCTACTACAACAACTACAGCATGTCACAGCCGCGGTACTTTTGCAAGTCATGTAGACGGTACTGGACCAAAGGTGGCACTTTGCGGAACGTCCCGATAGGCGGAGGATGCCGGAAGAATAAGAGGCCCGGAAAACGATCTTTGGACCGTAATTACAATCATGATCTGTTGCTCCAAAGTCTTGTTGAGAATAATAATAACATGTTGAGCTCATCATCTGATCAGAACGTTGGCAACATTGTTTTCTCTAACTTTTCATCACCTTTGAGTTATGAATCTTCAGGGAGTGGTGAGAGCTTGTCTATGGCTTTTGCTAGATTACAGAAGCAGTGTGATGGAAATGGGCACCTGGGGTTAGGGTTTGGATTTGATATCCAGAATTTTACACATGCTCATCCCTTTTTCGGAAACCCGGTAATGACTAGCAGTAACAGCTTTTCTGAATGCCAAACAACACAATTTGATGGCATGAGCTTGTGCAACTATGGATTATTGGAGAATAATGGAAATCAGGGTTATGGGCATACACAGCCATTGCTGCCATATGAGGACTTGAGCTTTGATCTGATGAGTGTTGGTGGTGGCATAGTGAAGCAGGACATGGGTGATAACAGGATCTTGAGGGAGTTTCCATGGCAGATGGGAAACAACAATGGAGTAGGACATGAAGGTTTATCATTAGAGAACAACAAGAATAATGTTGTACTTTGCAATGGCAGCAGCAGTGTTGTAAATGGTTTTGAATCAGTTGCTGGAAGAGAGAGCTGGAACAACAACAATAACATGAGTGAATCAGCATCAGCCCCAACATGGCCTAATCTCATCAACACTAGTGTTTTAATGTAAAAAAGGATCAATCTTTGTCTTCAATTCTCAATTAGATCACTTATTAAAACTTTAATGATTAAGCTTGGTTTTTGATAAATATCATTGTCTGATTTTGTTGAACGAATCCCAACAATTTATTGATTTGTGTCTCCTTGTTTGTGTGAAGTGGGTTTGCTGACAGGAGAAGGAAAGAATCTCTGGAATAGCATTCTTGTACAGAACACTGAACACCAACAGGTCTGTTTCTGGATTTCTGGTCTGGTGTGATGAGTTTCAAAACATTCTTTCACTGTTTTGTTGACTTGTCTTTTACTTAGTGAGATTCACATTGGGATTCTACACCATTATTAGACTGAAAGCAATGTCATTGGACTAGAGACTACATTCACGCTAGCTACTGTTTGATGTGCTAGATATATTTTGAAATAGTGGATCGTAAATTAAAAAAAATTGGAAATTTTGTTTGCCATATTTCGAGTGCGTACCGAATAAATTTATAATTTAGCACAACAATTTACAAATTATATCAACAGGGTGCAACCACACCATCACTCTTGTCTTCAGGCCCATCCATTGGACCACCTATTTCAGGACAATTATGATCCTAAACAAATAATTAAAAATTGTTGTAACTTAGAGAATATGCAGCCCAATTTATGAAGCCCACCAGTCGCAGACGGGCTTTTATGATCTTGGACAAAGACAAGACCCAACTGCAATCCGCAGCCCAATAGCAACACCGACCAAGCCATATCGATACTGCTGCACATTACTTGAATCGGTTGCAACCATAGGACTTTATATCCACACGTAGCACAAAACATGGAACCCCACGCCTTATCCAATCTCAACTTCAACTCAGAAATCCTAACCATCTATTTCATATCCTTATCGACTCTTAAGTCATTAACACTGTGTTTAGTTACATCCCCTCTGGACAGGTCGGTCACACGACAACGACAAAGCTTCCTCAAACCTCACCACCGATTAGTTTAAGAAAAATCACCACATTTCCAATCGTTCGACATAACACTATCCATTGATGCATGACTAAAACCAACCTATCCAATTTAAAAGTAAGCACTGCGGACGAAACAAGACAAAAAAACATAGAGAAGGGTATTTTCGTCATTTTCCCAGATCCGTATACGAAGGACACGTTTCCATTTACCGAAGCAATTCCCACAACACGCTGATCCAAAATTACGAAAACACCCTCAGCCCACTAATATCATTATCAATATCATCATCACTCTTGTCTGCAACTGCTTCACATTTCAAATCCAAATCTGAAGCTCAAAAAAGCAGAGCAGAGCATAGCAAAACAGAGCAGAGAGAGAAAGCTTCAGCTATGAGAAGCAGCAACCATCTAATCGGTTTCATCAACTTCCTAACCTTCGTCCTCTCAATCCCAATCCTCGCACCGGAATCTGGCTAGCGGCAAGCCAACAACCCGACTGTCCACCAATGGCACTCATAATAATCGGCATCAATCAGGTTTCTTAGCTGGCTTCGCGGCGCTTGCTTACCGTAACACAG
>QZGG01002272.1:0-41447 GCA_006409495.1 Sedum album
AATATCAACTCATCACTGCCGATTGGGCGGCAACTCTCCTTTGTGCTCGAGGTGGCATAATTGCTGGTTGCCTTGAAATCGATACAAATCTGGACTCAGAGCAAAAATAATTTTAGGACCATCAAAGGTTAAGGGGTGTTCCAACTGTCTTCGCATACCCGATTGATTTGGTAGTATTTTAGCTACATCCTGTGCCGACTCAGCATCAAGTCTCGGTTGATGGTGATGTGACACACTCCTAGGATCGGCTGGAAACTGATACCAAACTGATGCCAAACTGATGCAGCGCGTGACGGAAAGGAACGATAAATATCAATAACTCGTTAATTCTATAAATTAACAAGAGAAATTGATAGCAAGAGTCTTGATTTCAATCGAAAATCGCGAAACTTGACGACATAACGGAAACCCTAATTTTCATTCATCATAAGCCCTCTGACAAAAGGAAGTACAATTTGCTTAAATAAGAAAATAAATGAAACCCTTAACATAAAAGAAACCCTAAACATAAAAGAAACCCTAATTTAGATAGTAGCCCAAAACCAACTAATTAGCCCACATCAACTGGGAAGAAGTTCAAGTGAGTTACTATCATTTATATAAGACACTCAAGCATGATTATGACCGTTGATCTACATCAATCCAACTGTTAATAGTAATAATCGTCTACAATTTGTGCATATAACTTCCTAAATTTAATTAAAATTCAAATAAATCACAACCGCTATATTTAAAGAATCAACGGTTAGGATATTGTCTTACCATCTTACATAAACATATTGTCCTCCATGATCTCATCTCGGTATAAATGTGTATTGGAAAATGAATTGATTAAAACACTCCGTTGATAAAAATAATCGAAGAAAGTACAAATATTTTTATCAATTTATGTATAAATAAACAATATCAAATAATGTGTAAGTTTCAAGGAGGATAAGTAAATATTTGCGAGACATGATGACATCGTCTCAACCATTGATATCTATAAATCCAACGATTGATATTGATAACCGTCATTCTCAACCGTCCATTTATTTTGCGAATTCAACCATTTAAAAAAATAATTGAATCTAAATCGTTAGATAAATCAAGATAAACGATTGGGATGATATCCTCGTGTCTTTTGAATTTCATTGTCTCTGTACCAAACTCTATCAATAACATTCATCGATAAGAAATATATTATATTTGTTAATTGCATGATACACATAATGTATTCATTATTCAATATCATATCTTTGTTATTATTATCAATAAAAATTAGAGTTTGATAATATTACGAGGAACATATGATCAAAGCGGAGAATTTGTTTTTTATGTAATCAATTGGCTGAAAGCAAACTGTTCATATTCTGATCGATTTGATTTCTTGGTTGAAAGACTTGATATTCTCACTATTCAAAAAATGATTATTATTTTTTTTCAAAAATTGGTCAAGGAATGGACAAGCCTCATTCTCAAGCCAATTAAATTATTCCCCTCTACCCTACTCCGCAGAACCCCTGTCCTGCCCCCATCAGGAATCGAACCCGGGTTCAAAAAATGATTATTGGTTCGTTGTCCAATTTTGTATTTATAGTTTTAAAATTGATCAATATTTATTCTTTAAAATACTCATTTATTCATTGATTTTTAATTAATTTTCAGAAAATAGTACTAATTTTAAATTAATGTTTAAAAATCGAATGTTTTGAAATATTTTTCTTTATATATATTTTCCATTTTTCCTGAGATTTCGGCATTATTTATGTTTGAAACATTTTATGAAAAAAATAAGACATTACTTTATTAATATTTCTAATACTGTTATGTTTGGGTGGTTCAAAATTTAATGAATTATTTTATTAGAATGGTTTTCAATAAGGTTGATTTATTGATTGATTTTAAAAAACACCGTATTATAACCTTTATCTTTGTAATAAACCATTTATAAAAATGTTTATCTCAATAAGTTTGATTTTTTTAATTAATTGTTGTTAAGTGATGTTACAATTTCAACATGTTATTTTTGCTCACTTATATTAGGAAATCAATTCACATTAGTTAATAATGAATTGGAGTGAGCACTATAGCATCAATGTAAATTTAAATTTGAAAGCATCGTTAAATGTATTTCTATATCGAAGGCTAACATTTTATTGGGAATATTAGGTGATATCTCCATATAATTTTCATGATACTTTTTGAAATTTGAAAAGACAACTTATATATATTGTGCAATGATAATTCTGAATTTAGTGCATTTAACAAGGGTTTTTATTATAGTTTAACTAATTTGTTAAGATGATGTAGTGAGTCTTACAAAACTTCAAGTCTTCAATGTCCCTCAAAATCCAAACTTTATGTACAAATATACATTGCTTGCTCATTTTTATCGGACACAAATACGATATTTCTATGATGTTTGAATCAATCGTTGAAGCTTATATTGCCCTTTTTAATTTAATTACAAATAGGGTTTTTACATACCAAAAAACGTTTGTACATTACATGTGAAAAGAAATATAACATCTGAGAACAATAGAGATTTTTTTAAAAAAAATTTTATTTCTACGTCGCTTAAGAATTGGACAAACTACAGACTCAAAGCGGATTTCCGAATGATATTGCTCTTTAAAAACTCTTTGATTTCCGAATTGTTGTTTTGAGTGTTTGTACATCTAGATTTGAGTGTTTGTACTATTAACATAATATTCTGTTAAATCATCTAATTTTAAGGCTACAACATTTGATTTATAAGATCGTTGAACTATACATCTAATCTACGAACCATTTTAAAATATTTAAAGGTTCAAGATTTAGATGATTAGATTCATGAAACATATATACTTTATACATGAACCAAACCAACATAATACATGGTCATGAACCATGTATAGTTAATTCATGAACCATATTATAATTTTTTTAAATACAAGATCTGGTTGATAAGACTCATAGACTTTATATACTAACTTCATAAACCATAATGCTAAACTTTAAAATTCAAAAAATTAAATATACGAGTTTTGCGTCTTAACCTTGCAAACCATAAATCTACGTGGATTTGACTTTTATAAAGGATCACCGGTTGAATGTGAAAGATTTTCACAAGCAGCCACACAAGTTTTAACAAAATCTTACTTTTTATGTGATCCTCACTCTTAATGAGGATAATCACTTTCATTCTCAATAATAAATACTAGTTATTAATGCACATGCTTACTTTTATTTTTATTTTTTTATCTATTTATTCTCAATTTTTGGTGGAGGCAAAATTGTGGACTCACAATGGGAGAATCGCTTCGGTTATACTCCCTCCGTCCTATTATGAGTGTTCCATTTCCTTTTTGGATGTCCCAAAATGATCTTCTCATTTCCTAAAATAGAAACTTTTTTTAGGGATGTCCAATGGGCCGGGCCGGGCCGGCCCTAACCCTAAATCGTAAGGCCCGAGCCCGGCCCTAAATATTCGGGCCTTTTTAAAAATTTCGGGCCGGGCCGGGCCTCATTAAAATCGTAAGGCCCACGGGCTTTTCTAGGCCCTTTGACTTTAGGGTTTGATCGGGTTTTGACCAGGCTTTGACCGGATTTGACTGAACCTAATTTCAGTTTTAATTCGTTTTTAAATTTTAATTAATTTGAAATACATATTTTAAATCAATTTAATTATAATTAATTTTATACCAATAGTTTCAAATAATGTGTTCAACTAATAGTCTATATTTTGAATTTACTTAGTAACGTAACGAACTTAAACAATTTTATATGCGTTTAGAATAGATATAAAATGTTTGTATATCATTGTAAGTTCTGGTGATGTTATATAAATGATATAAATATCATATACTTTAAATTTGAAAGTAATATATTTTTTTAAAAATTATTATTTTTGATCGGGCTTTTTCGAGCCTAGCATCGGGCGGGTTTTTCGGGCCGAGCGGGCTTCGGATTTCAAGCTCTAGCCCGACCCGAGACGTTTGGGCTCGGGCTTTTTTCGGCCTTAGGTTCGGGCCGGGCCAGGCTTGAACCGGGCCGGGCCTTAAGGCTTTTTTAGGGCTTTAGGGCTTTAGGACCTAATGGACATCCCTAACTTTTTTACCTCTACATTTACACTCTCTTTCATATTTTTTATCTCACTCATTCTCTTTCTTACTTTTTATCTCACATTTTCAATTTTCTTAAAAATCGTAAAAGTTCTCAAATGCGGCACTTAAAATGGGACGGAGGGAGTATATGTTAGCCATCACTGAGGTTCGCAACACATGAAACATCATAATTCCAATATTCCATTCCCATGTTTTATACTAGAAGGGTAAGATTCAGTATAGAAACTGTGAGCAGACTCTAACCATGGCTATTTTAAATGCTCCGTATACATCTATATCGCTCAAAGACTGATAACCCTCAAACTTAATATGTGGATCTACTCAGAAAGACTTAAACCGCTGCTCCTTGTGCTAATAATGAATTTCCTGGATGTGGTAGATTGGTAGCTGCTTCCTCTCCATTCATGCAATCAGCTTGGGCCCCCAACTAAATGAATCTCAATGGACTGCCTAATAATGAACTTGTATACCATAAAAGGCTAACCACTAGGCCATTGGTTACATTTGAAAAACCTTCTGTTGATTCATTCAAATCAACAAAGTTGATTATCTTTTTTAAATGTCAATTAATTCAAATATTTTAGTACATCAGGTAAGTGCTACTTTAAATGAACCTCACAACCCTAGTCAAAGTCAAACAACACTCAACAAGTTTAAATAAAAAAAGTGTAGTGTTACTTGCACTCCCCCAAGACAAAACACCCCCCTCAAAATCCCTCTTTCTTCCAATTATACCTTTTCTCATTTTATTTACTTTTCTTTTTCATACTTACTTATACTATAATAATTCCATTTAATTTTTAACGTAGCATATTTATAAAATTTCGGATATTTAATATTTTATTTAAATATATATTATACAAATTAGAACATAAAATTATTTAAAATCTGCGTAAATTTAAAAATGTCATACTTTTATGTATTTTGTTTATTTTAATTTATGAACTCAAATGCATGCGAATTTTACAGAATTATTTATTTTGGACCGGTGATGTGACAAATGCATGCAATTTTTTTGCAAAATCATTTACTTTTTATTTTGTAGTGTATGGTAGTTGTCGCATTAATATGTGTGGGTGTATGAAATACATTATTGGTTTTGACTAGGGATGTGACAAATGCATGCAAATTGTACAGAATTATTTATTTTTGATCAGTGATGTGACAAATGCATGCAATTTTTTGCAAAATTATTTACTTTTTATTTTGTAGTGTATGGTAGTTGTCGCATTTATATGTGTGGGTGTATGAAATACATTATTGGTTTTGACTAGGGATGTGACAAATGCATGCAAATCGCTGCACTAATCGGGCTGGGTGAAGAGGGTTGGATGCAAGTACGGTGGGATCTTATTGAAGAGATTCAACAAAATAAGGATATGTATGATGTCATCTTTCCAAATAAGGATACATCAAACAATCTTCTATTTTTGTTAAATTATTTTGATACACCAGCACCTGAGAGGCATTGGATGGAGTCTATGACTTTGGGAATTGTCATCGCATCAAGGTATAATATTGTACTCCATACATTTGGTAGAACTAACTGGAGTTGTTTTACCCATTTGCCATTAAGATCTCCTCCAGTTAAAGACAACGAGCGCGCAGAAATAGCCCTTGGACATGTTGGAAACTACTTCATTCAACTTTTTTTACACCCATATCATCCGGTGCCACCTATTCCAACATGGTGGTGGGAATATTCATCACATGAAGCTAGAGGGTGGGCATCTTCATATCAGACACGTATTAATCTATGGAATGATATAACGAGTTCGGGGCCTCCAGGAACAACATTTGGAGGAAATATTGATTAGAAATGACTACTTTTTATTTATCTATTTTTAAGTATTGTTGAATGTTTTTTAAGTATTGTTGAATGTTTTTTAAGTATTGTGGTCAAGAAATTACTTGTAGTTTGAACGCTTTTATGTTTTATTTGACTAGTATTGAATAAATTTGCTTATGGCGTTTTAATTGTTCGTAGCATTTTCTAAAATACTACTAATAATAAATAGTTATATTAAATTATTTTAAATGTTAATTATATTTTTGTTTATTTTTTAAAGTATTTAAAAATTGCAAAAATATTTAATAATTAAAATAATATTAAAAAAATTAGAATTAAAAATATTAACATTTAATATAATTAAACAAGATACAAACAAGTAAATGGCTTAAAAATAATTATGATTTGAATGAAGGGTAAAATGGTAAAGTTGACATGGGTATTTTGTCTTTGGGGAGTGGGAGTAACAACTCCCTAAAAAAACATGGAATACGTCAACTTCTTGCTTTGGCCCAAAATATAAAAAACTGTTTACACATCCCGACACTCATATTCCGTTGACCTAACATTGACTCTAATCCGACCGGTTCAAATTCACATCAGGGCTCGGTTCAGCCACATACCTACACAAAACCTTACACTTAACCACATTACCAAACACATAAAAACCAGGCGCGACCATAACTCTCACCACAGTCGGCACCAATTTCTTAACCCGATCCGCACCCAAATCCGCCATATAAACCGAATCAAATCTCGAATCCGGTTCAATTCTAAAAACCGGTAAACTCGGATGAACCGAATTAGACAACAAATGAACCAACCAAACACTCTTCGACGCACCAAAAAAAGCTTGCAACAACGGCTCTGGCCACGCTCTGTTCCATCCCAACATTGTCACCACTTCGCTCATTTTCCGATCACAAAATCTACTGAATGCCTCACTGAAATGCTTAGTCCCTTTGTTCAACACTTCCTCCCAAGTTAAGTGTTGTAAGACCATGAACGATGCGTAGTTTGACTCGCACCGGTCTAACGGGTTGAGAATGTGGTTCGATGAGTTTTCTCGAATCCGACCGATTCGAAATCTTCGAAGAAAGCTCGGTTCAATAAAGCTTCGAGGTAGTACAGGAAGGTTTTGGGACTTTTGGAGAGCGATGAGAGCTTGACGTCGTATGGTTGGAGGATTTTGTCATTTAGTTTAGTGACGCCGTTTTGTCTGAGTTGGAAAGTCAACGCCTTGCTTAACACTCGAATGTTTGACCTGGATTCTGATATGGATTGTAAGAAGCTTTCGACGACTTTGTCTTGATGGATCAGCTCGATTTGAGTTTCTAAAACTTGTGGGTTTGAATTGATTTTGTTGCTGTTGTTGTGAAGGTCGAGATTTGATTTGAGGCTGTGGCAGTAAATCTCTAGCTTGTTGAGTTTCTTTTCGAGCTCGGACATGGCGTGTTTGAGTCTTGAAGCTTCTAAAACGGCGTCGTCTCGTTTTCTAGTGGTGTAGATCAGCTTCTGAGACAACTCGGTCAACGCGATTCTCCACTGCTCCTCTCTCGCATCGGCTTGCTGCTGCGGCGATTCCGACACTCCTTTAGGACTCTTTTTTGTAAGAGATGAGCAGATGGACTTGAACATGAGATTTGGACTCGCCATTGATGACGTCAACGAGTGTTTATCGACAGGCACGACTGAGATTCTCTCACGAGGTGTCGGTCGGCATTTCATGCACGAGACTCCTCCCTCCTCGTCCCCTGTCGTGCTTTTTTTCTTAATCTGCTTGTCGTGCTCTTCGGCGTCGTAAGATGATGATGTGTCGGAGTCTCTGTTGCTGTAGATTCATCCAAGTCGTCAAGCTCTTCCCTTTCTCGAATCTGCAACCACCAAACCCAAAACAAAACTCAACCCATCAATCCAAATCTCAAAAAGATTCAAACTTTACTCAAATCAGCAATCACATACCGGATCGAACTTGGGTGACTTTTGATGAAGATATCGTTGCAGAGGCGACCTAGACGGAGACTGCTTAGATGAAGACGGCGGTGGAAATGGAGGTACAACCGGGTTAGTATCCATCGGCATCTTTCTTATCTCTTGTGAAATTCAGTAGGCAGAGTCATTGATATTTCATTTCCGTCATCATTTTTATTGCAGAAAAAATGGTGCCTACTAGAAATGACATTAAATGCTGTCTCTCCTAATCTTGTGATTCTTCTTCCTTGATATAATAATTACAGCACGATAATTTTGATGCTCTCTGTTTTTTTATAAAATCTGGAGTTTCTTAATGCTGTTTTGTCGTGTAGTGATGAGGTAGGTCACGAGATGGAGGCTGCAGCTCTCTGCTCTGGGAGTCGGGGCGCTGCTGGATATGGGTCGGAGTCGGATGGAGGTGTGAAGATGGGTTTGAATGTTGGTCGTTTTCTCGACCGATATGAACATTTAATGAGATTGGGGCTAGGCCGACCAAGTAGACCTGTGCAGTCAACTGGCTCATCTCATAACGTTCATTTTCAATGTTTTCAAACTCATAGTAAATTCTTAAAATAAAAAAATTCATAGTAGATTTAAATAATTATGATCATACAACTAAAATCAATCTCAAGATCTCATTTTAAATATATTTATTAGTTACTTTTTGACTGTGATAGCGTGTCCACTAATTTTTACCAAATCATTGTTAAACTTTTCAATATTTTAATCTAATGATTCTTTTGTGCTTCTTTTGCAAATTTACAACTATGTTAGTTTTGTTCTTTTTTGTTTTTGGTATGCAATGAGTGTAAACTTTTCCTCATTTCAAGATCTTATACATGTCCAAACGTAAATAAGGAAGAGAATTCCTATAAGATGCATAAAAGTGATTCAAATTAGAACGCTCTTGGTTGCTTGTATTATACCAAGAGACCACCTAAGCAGCTAAGCTTATCAATAGAAAAATTAGTTACACTTAGTTGGTTTCGCAAGCCAGTTTTATTAAATATTGTGTCCCCACGCTACACATATACACAAACTCCATTCACACACGATATCTAAACGTCAACAATTGATTCCAGGAATCCACCACATACACATGGTACTCTCTAGCTGTACTATCCTCTTAGTCTTAGTTACCCTAAAGAAGGGGTCGTGTCCTTACTTATCCGTAATTACATCCTCAAATCAATCCTAGAATACACCACAACATGTTTTAAAACAAAATCAGTTCTAACTAAACTAACGATAATCGACTTACGACAATATTTAGTACGTACGGACATTGATGTATATGTGTATTATGGGACAGAGACAGATGTGGAGATTGGAGTAGCTAGATAAAAGCTAGCTAGCATTTATGATTAGAAAATGAGAAAGTGGGTGTGATGCATCAACATTTACATTAACTCCATATCCATCAAAAAAGTGATGTGATGAGCAGCCAACCCTAACTACCTTCATTTATATCTATCAGGACTTGGCAGAGTGGTGAAGATATCATCAAGTAGAATTACTAAGGACAGTAGCATGAATGAGAGGACAGATAGAGAAGCAGCTGCAGCAAAGGCTGATGAGCAAGGTCACTAATCACTATGTAGAGGAAATGCATGTGAGCCACTTAAATGCATGCAGCCCACATCCTCATTAAAGTCACCACCACCATCACCCCTTCCTTTATTATTTACGAGTATTGCTGAAAAGAATACATGGTCCCAGCTACATGCCCTGCTTCATTGATGCATTGCCAATAGCCGTTCGGATTTAAGGAATATGAAATAAATATGTAGTACTAATTACTAAATATAAATGAAAAATATATGATTTTATTAAGATTGGTGCGGATTGGGCCTGTTTGTTGTCAATTTTCTTAACGGGCCAGATTCAAGGCCCATTTAAAGTGACGGCTCTCGGGCCGTGTATTTTGAGAATTACTATACTTTGGGGTGGAGTTAGATGTTTTTAAGTATCGCGGCCAATTTGAAATTGCTCATATAAGATTATTAGTGGATAAGAAACGACGCCGTTTCAGAGGAGACCGATGACATATATAAATATTTATTTTAATTTTTAATTCATACTCAGTGAATAAAACATATTGTGTCATCGTCATGGTTATGTCACTCCACTAAATTCACTACATATCATCAACCTTTTGAAAATCAAATGGCCAAAAAGTAGCACTGAATCCATCCATCAAACAAACTAGAAAAATCCCTAGACAGGGTTGTTGTTCACCAACTCAAAAAGACACATGTCTCCACTTACTTATAAGAAGACACTATCGTACATGCCCATAATAATGTGACATATTTTCCATATAGAAAAATAGAGAGACATAGCACTAGTGCAAAACAACTTTTATCTACGTAGTGATCTCTTCATCCATTTAAATTGTTTACAAGGGACCCTTCATGCATGACAAATTCCTTTTCAGCTTTTTTATAACCAAATCCATAATTTATAGCAACTTTAATTCGATGCTATCAGCTTGAAAGAGTGTAAAGAGTTTTTCAATGCTTATAAAAGACAAAAGGTGTCCCAGCGTGTAGAAAATGTACACTTTAATTCGTCCCCATTTGTTCAATCATGTATTTTTTGTATCCATTTTAGTGTGCTCATTAGTTTTATACTTTTCTTGTAAATCAGTAGTGGAGATTATTGAGTAGTGCTCTACTCGTATTTATGTCATCAGCTTAGGTATATAATATGTCACGATTATGTAATGTGTAGATGTGTTTTGGTGGTGACTTTTCAATCTTCCAATCCACTTTGAAAACCATATAATTTATGTACATTTTTTTCTTCATATGTTACCTGGTTGGTGGTCATTCAACTCAACCATGTCACAATGTGACACAAGCATTGAAATGATAGTTTAACCAAGTGCATTATGGTTCTTCTTGTCTAATTAGCTTGCATTGATTTTATAATTTATTTTGATATAGTTCAAAAATCGAATTAATTTCAGAATTAAGATAAAGATGCATCCAAAACGATTCGAAAGAAGCTTGCTATTTAATAACTAGTTTCATAAAGTCTCACTGTATATATAAAGCTTTCTACTAGTATTTTGAGAAACAAATACAGCACTAAATGACTTCATGCAAGTATTCATTGCAGTATAAGAAATTAGAAGCTTTACACATCATGAATGATATATTAGAAAATTGACAGAAATACTTAACAATAGCCCAACCTCATTTTATTGATGATCAAATAATTATTCTAGTATTATTGGAGCAATAATGCACAGCATTAGCCTCTTATTTTGTAACCCAAGGCTAACTCCTGTCTCTATCTCTATGATATATTACATTGAAATGATTATCATATAATCATCATGCATCCTCTGGAATGCTTAATTCCAGCCATATGAATATTAATTAACATGTACTAATTAATAACATCCAATGATGGATATATACTTGCAATCTTCACTTTTCACCATACATGTCAACTAAAACTGCTTGTTATTCACCTCCAAACTATTAAAGGTGTTTAATTCAAAATCATTGTTGAAACAGCCATACCCGTAATCATGAATGCTCAAATCTTGACAGTCAAGTAACCATGCACAGCTCTCCTCCCAATTAGCAAAGTCTAGGTCATTACCCATAAACAAGCTACTGCTTGGATCAGAGGTTTGAAGGTTTTCATTTAGAAACTTGATAGCTGAGACAACTTTGGAACTGGCTCCGGATCATCACCTAATAGACATTCTATCAATGTCAATGGATCTTCATCAATACTATTGTAGCTTTGCTTGCTAACCAAGGCATCTCCATCTCCTTCAGTTAAAACTTTTGACAATGGCATTATACCATTCGGACCGATCAGCCCCGAATCTGGCCTGCTAACGACGGGATCAGAGTAAATAGGTGACAGCACCTGATCAGGGTCTTGTGCTACAATGCTACTAGGGTTTTGGACACCAGATTCAGAAGTTACGGGTGTTTCGTTACTGGAAATGGGTGTTTCTTTTTTTGGCTTTAAGGGTTCGTGTGTGACCGGATCAATGCCCATTTTAAGAAGCTTTTTCTTGATATGGGTGTTCCAGTGGTTTTTGATTTCATTATCAGTCCTTCCTGGTAGTTTTGCTGCGATTTTGGACCACCTGGTGATCATTATCAAACCATAAATATTACTGAATAATAAGATTGCAATTAAACTCAATCAAAAAGCATTGGAAAGGTGAATCAAAAGTGTCTATTGGTGGTGCGCCATTATTCCTTAAACTTCAAGAAAAATGGACCCATCTCCAAAAAAGTTGATGGAATTAAGAAACCAATAAGGAGCCATTAATATATGTACTTGAAAAAAGTATGTTCTCCGGATGATGACAATTACTCATGAGATAAATTCAAAGTAAAAAAGATAGCAACTGACCTATTGCCTAACCGAGCATGGAGATCAATAACAAGCTGTTCCTCATCTTCATTGAGCAGTCCCCTCTTTAAGTCCGGCCTAAGGTAATTAGTCCACCTAAGTCTACAACTTTTTCCACACCTCTTCAACCCGGCCAGCTTTGGGACAGCCCTCCAACAACACTGGCCATTAGTAAGAATGAAGGTGATAAGCTTCTTGTCTTCCTCAGCCGTCCATGGCCCTTTTTTCACACCTAGTTTGTCACAACATGGCTGCCTCCCCATGATTGATTGATATCAATGTTGTGTTTGTGCTTGTAAGTTGTTATGTTCTTGGAGGTATGAAAATGAATGAGGAGGATCAAAGGAATGAATGAGTCCAATGCAAGAGATGATGCTTTGTTGAACCTTACCAACTCACTCTCACCAAATGCACCAAATTCGATTTATATATAGTGAGAGTTAAGCCCCACACACCAAGGGCATATTTGGGACATTGTATAAAAGGGTGCTTCCTATTTTAATGATAAAAGCGTAGCACTTCCTTTTCGTGCCCATTTCTAATTTACATTTTATTTTTAGCTTATTTGTAGTATGGACATTATGGGTTAAATTTAAAAGAGTGTAAAGTATTTGTGAGATGAAATGATTTAATTTTGATCGTTAATTTTGATAGTCCGGCGGTTGATATTAAAGTTGTTTTTTAATAAATTTGATAGTTGGATTTGTAAAAAAAACTCTGGCGGTTGAGTTTGGCAGTTTATTTAAAAATTAAATATTATCTGCTAGATTATTAGTAATCAACGATAGAAATCGTGTCTCACGCTCTTACATTTATTTACATATCCTTCTTTAACTTTTTCTCTTGGACATTATTTATTTACTAAATTTGTATAACAAGTAATTATAAATTTTGAATATGCATACGGTTGGTCGAACAATTTGAATTATATCATCCAAATACGAAATCGCACGTACAGACATGTCAACAAAAGAACTACTTGTTGACTCATGTAGATGAACTACAGAAGAAATACAGTTTCCAAGGTCATTGGTGCTTGAAAACGTCGTCGTTCCATGTTAGTGTGTATGCAATCTAAGGTAGTAACGTGACTGCGTTCTTACTCAATTCTTTCGTCAGCATAACGATTTAGGGCACGTGTCGTTATCAAGAAGATTGAAGATTACAATAAATTGTTACAATATTATCGAACCCTTTGTGAAAGATAAATGAGTATTTTAATATTTTTTATCAATTTTGACTACGGGATGAATGATTTTCCACACTACCTACTGAACTGAATAGCCATTCTAATATCATGATAAATTAAAAATATATATCGATTTAATTATCAATTTGACTTGAAAATAGGCTTACAGATCATATATTTCGATATAAACCTAGGCACCTAGCCATCAATATTCATGTTTATACTTCTTCTCATTACAGTACGCCACATCTTAACATCTACGATAGCCTTAAAATTGTTACACAAAAATGAACTAAAACGTGTCATCCATAAATAATTTTGGAAACTCAACTGAGCAGCAGCTGACGACAGGTCATCGTTTTTGAGTTTTGGTTCTCTGACTCGGTGAGTCTGTTTCTCAGTATAGACTTTACGTATGACTCGGGTTAAAACCATCTCCATCTTGCATTTAGTAGATAGTATTTCTAACTTAATTTGTAATAAAAAAATCCAAATGTTTTATCAGATGGATTATCTAATATCTATACGAGTTTCATAACCCATTTTTGAAGTAAAGACACATCTCCATCATCCATGTACACGTACGAAAGACTAATACACCTGAAAACCCTAACTCAAGCTAAGTGGACTTGTAAATAGTTCAACATGCAAGTCATAAAAAAAGTACACAAAAGGTGGCATGACTTGCAAGTTCATCTTGTCTAAACCTCAAATTAAAAATTCATTACATTCCACAGTAGATTAACATCATCTTTTTTTTAACTGTAGCTGGTGTGATTTCATGATCCATCACAGCCATGAAAACAAAGCCTCAACAGCAACACCATTGTTTAACAATCTACTGATTTGGTGACCATCATTATGATCACCTGAGAGCTGAGAATTCAATAAGTTTATTTATATACAAACATACGTCAACCTCAAAAAGGATGTCTCAGCTACCACCTCTCTACTGGAACATTGTGTTTTTAGTTTCATGAGAGTTGTCATTACCACTTTGATCTTCACAAAATAAACAATCCTTGTTGACTGATGCACGAATGATTATCAGTATTGGGCTTTAGTGTCGGCCCATTTATTCAATCAGCCCAACGGTAGAGATGGAGCTTAAACGCGCAAAAGGCGCGAACATATACAGTTGGCTTGTGGAAAACAGAGTCAATCAGATTCTACGTAGAAATGCCGAATGATATGCTTCGCCATTAATCTCTTCAAACCCTAATTTCACCTTCACGTTCAACCGCCATTTTTACCAAAGCTTCAAACTTTCCGACCAGATTGCACCATGAGTGGCTTGAAATTATGACATCATTTGTTGTTTTTTGACTTAGAATAGGTTTTTCTTTTAAGGTTGTTTTAGGAGTAGAAGGCAGAGGATCCGCTGATCCCTGGATTTGTAGGTCCTGGCCGGTAGAGATTAAGGTTGCCAAGCCTTGAAGATATTGAAGAAGCCAAACAAGATTTGCTGTCATGGATGATGATCCAAATGAGAGTAATAAGAGGGACAATCAGCATGGATTTCCAGATGATATCTTCAAAGCCAGCAGAGAACCAGAGGATTCAACAAAACATCGATCCAGTACCGACAGTTCCGACAATGAAATCCATTCCACCACCCTTCCAGTGAATCCTTTCGGAAATGGCGATCAGTCTCTCCTTGTTAATGATTCTGTTTCTTCAAAATCCTCATCAGGATCATCTGTAGACTTCCTAAGAATTGATCAACCGGAGCATCGTGAAGAGCCATTGCTGCAACATTCAGAGGAAAATCCTGCAAAGGAAGAAACAACTGACATTGCATCATCATCACCTTCACAAGGAGCCCAATTAGCAATTGACGACCCTCTTTTCAATCCAAGGCAGGTTCCACCAATCCAAGTGATGGGTCGGTCAGAATCCTCATATGATCCGGCCAGAATCCCATCTTCGGTATTCACACCAAAGTCCAACTCGCCTATGGACTGGAGTGCAGCTTCCAATGAGTCATTGTTTAGCATCCACGTCGGGAACAATAGCTTCAGCAGGGATCAGTTCCTCATGATGGGTGCAGATTTTCATAAATCTGGAGAGTTATTCAAGTCTGATGATATACGAAAGTCCGGAGAGTTGAGCAAATCAGGAGAAATGTTCAAGTCCGGTGAGTTATTTAGCCTCAGTCCATCCTCTCCTATTCCCATGATGGAAATGACAGACCCAGGAACACCCAAAGTTGCAAACAGTTCTCCAAAGCATGCTAATAGCGAAACACCTTATAAAGAAAAAGATCAGCCTGCTTCTCTACCTGTCTCTACATCAACCATCTCCAGCCACTCCGACGGGAGTCGCATCAGTGGAGCCAGCGGACAATCCTTCGCATTTCCAATGTGAGTACTAAACTTTTTTTCTTTTTTACAGTTTTAACCGAGAGGGCAGCATTCTTCTTACAATGCAGCTTTCATTTAATGTAGTCTGTCAGAGGCCAAAAGGGAAAGCACTGAAAAGGAGGAACCTGAGAATATTCCCGAAAAACAAATATCAAAAACATCAATGAAATCCATATCTGAACGACTCACTTCCAAAATGCCTTCATGCAGCTTATGCTGCTGTTACTGCTCTTGCGCATGCCTGTCATGGCGTCCCCATTGCCGAAGTTGCTTTTGCTGAAACATTGATCATTCCGTCATCTTCTAGAAATGCGCTGTGAATGCCAGAACCAGTTAAACAGTTTTTGTTAGCTCCATACTTATACAGGTCTGCATCCGACATTGTCTGAAACAGTTTTTGTTAGCAGCACCTCATTAAGATACAAAAAAAGCAGTTGAATATATCTGATACTATACAACTTTAATTCCTTTAATTCTGAAAAAGCAGTTGTATGTATGAATACAAAGTCTGAGAGATCTTGAATGTATATAGTTGCTGTGCTACGGTAGAGATTAATTTTCCAGAAAAATACTGACCCTGGTTGGCCCATCTAGGTTGGAGTTCAATATTTGTTGTTGCTCTGCCAAGTGGCACTTTCAACAATTTCGCAAACATCCATGTCTCATCCTGAAAGATAATACGCGTATCGGAGACAATCTTTATTGTCTTTATCAATGGGCAGCTGAGTATAGTAGTTTTGATCAGCAAGATTTCATATTTTCTTCCTAGCAGACAGTCAAAACAAACTTCGGATATATTGCTCAAGTTGCCTGCATTCACCTGTGCTATACACCATTCGACTGGTTCTTCGAAATGATCATCAATTACATTGTGTAACTCCTTCACCTGCAACATGAGAGAAGTCAGAGAAACTTGAATCAAATTATGAGTCCGGTTCCCTTGCGACCCTTTGCATGTGTGCATATTGGGATCCTTCTATTTGCACTTTTATTTTGCATTATAAGCACATTCCATTTGCATTTGTGCATTTAGCTAAACGACAAAAAATGTGACAAAAAAATAAAGTGCACATCTGCAACCGTTGGATCAAAATTGATCCAACGGTGAGATTGGGGGGTCACACGGATCGTGCACATATATGGGGTCGCAATTGAACCTAAATCATCAAATTATTTAACCTCATGCAACATGCAAAAAAAGTCACTTACACGAATCACTAGAGATTGTAAACTGGGCAAACTTCTTATAAGGCAAAAGAAACTTCGTAGGTCAGCGCTTAAAATATTGAGATTCATGGATCCTGAAGTACTTCAAATTTGGAAGAGTATTTGGAAGCTTCATCAGAACCTCACCGTTTATCAAACCCTAAAAATAACACGTGAGAATGTAAAATTTGAATAATATGAAACAACAAAAATTATGATTAGCAAAGAGTACTGAGAACTCACATGTAAAGCAGCGATGTCTACTATGAGTCTCTTGGCTCTAGGCATAATTCGGAAAAAGTTTTCCAAATTACATGTTATCTGATAGTCTGCCATAAGTACCTCACACTGCAGCATGATCTCACCATCTTCAGAAGCTATATGAGCAGAAATTAAATTTGGGTATTCCTTCAAGAAGAGTGTAACATTGCAATTGAGATACATATGCCGGAGCCGGGGTGCATCAATCACAACAGGCCCATCATCATTCTCGTAACGGATAGTCGTGTACATTATGTCCAAATTACTGAGAAGTGGAGAACCAGAGATAATAGCATGCAGCAAGCTTCTATATATTGAACCATAACGCAAGTCAAAATATACTAGTTTAGGAAAACCACCAAAATCTCCAGATGATCCAAAGTCACAATAGCTTAAAACCAAACGTGTTAGATTTGAGCAATTCAGGATATGCGAGGGACATATGGACCATTCTAGAGTGATTGCAATTGAAATTTCACGTACTTGTTTGACCGATAATAGCTGTACCCATTGACCAACATCCAAAGTGTCCATCTGGGTTTGGTTCGCATCAACAGATAGAAAGAAGTATTCAATTGAACCATCATGCCTCTTGAGGACAGAATCAACAATTGCAACAAAATCCATTCCGGTTCTTTTCACATTTCTTTGAAGAACCTCGAAATCGAATTTCAGTTCTCTCACTCTTGTCCAACAAGATTTCCTGAAGAAACAAACCAGAATACAAAGACTGAAGAAAATAAAATATTCGGTGCAAAAATTAAAACCTCCACAAAACATACATAAATATAATGAATTTACTCCACAATCACCTCATAAACTCATTGTATAATCTTCAGAAGACCAATTTTCTCTCGAAGCTCCAGGAACTTGACTCGCCCCAAAGGCTTTGTAAGAATGTCTGCAAGCTGCTCACATGCACTTACATGATCCACTTCAATTCTACCTTCTTCAATACACTCTCTAATGAAATGATACCTTGTATCAATGTGTTTTGAGCGATCGTGATATACCGGATTCTTACACAAAGCAATGGCTGATTGATTATCAATCAATAACTTCACCTTTTGCGGTTTTGTCTCAAGAAATTCAGCAAGCAGAGTCGGCTAATCCATACTCCTTGGCATGCTGCAGTAGCTGCTGCACTGTACTCGGCTTCACATGAAGATAGTGCGGTAGTCTTCTGCTTTTGTGAATTCCAAGCGATAAGATTCCCATCTAAGAGAAAAACATGCCGCTAGTACTTTTTCGATCATTTATATCTCCAGCTAAATCACTATCACAGTAACCAACAATCTCATTTTTCGATCCATTACCCCGTTTGTAGCAACATCCATAATTCTTTATGCCATAAAGATACCTCAAGATTTGTTTCACAGCAGCCATATGTTGTGTAGCAGGAGCTTCCATATATCGACTAACAATCCCAACAAAATATGCAAGGTCGGGCCTGGTGTTCACCAAATAACGCAATAAGCCAACTATTTTTCGGTGCTGAGTAGCATCAACAAGAGGGCTTTCATCTTCCTTAGTCAGTTTTAGTCTATTCTCCATAGGGACTTGGCACTGATTACAACCCTCCATACCTGATGTTTTAAGAACTTTACAAGCATATCTGAACTGACATAGCATTATGGCACCAGTAGTTTTCTTTACCTCAGTACCAAGATAGTAAGAAAGTAAACCAAGGTCACTCATGCTAAAAATCTTCATCATCTGACCTTTAAACTCAACTAGATTACTAACATTTGAACCAGTTACCCCAACCAATAAAAAATGATCTCCATTCTTTCTCCGATACAATGCATGTTCCAAAGCATTCTTCTTAAACCCAAGTGCTACTAGTGTGCTGTTCAATTTTCAATTCCAAGCTCTAGGTGCTTGTCTCAAACCATATAATGCTTTATGCAGTTTATATACCAAATGATCACGTTTAGTATTAATGAAACTTGGAGGTTGTTGGAAATAAGTCTCTTTAGTGAGTCCGCCATTCAAAAATGCGGACTTGACGTCCATATGATGTACTTCCCATCCGACTTATATCCGAACCACATTTGTTATTCATCTCAACTTCTCTTTCATTTCGGTTCGTAGAGCCTCTTCCTCGTCTGCGGTATCTACCTCCACGACCACGTTGATCTCCCCTGTTACTCCTACCACTGCCATGACTCAAAGTATCCTCCTTTTGAGACGTCTTTTTCATTTGAGCAGCATGCTCATCTTCATTAAGAAACAATTGGTCTCCTTCACCCTCATTCGACTCAAATCTCTCTTTAACTGCTTTAAACCTTCCGGTAAGTTCTTCGAGTGATAAAGTTTTGAGATCAACAATTGTTTCAATTGCTATAGCAACTTGGGAGAATCTTGTTGGCACTACTCTCAAGAATTTCTTGACCACCACTTCATCATCAACTGCACTTCCCAATAGTTGAAGGTTACTCACAAACCCAGTTAGTCTCATAACAAAATCATCTATTGATTCACCATCTTTGAATTTCATATATTCAAATTCTCCACGAAGTGTTGAGCTTGCTTGGCCGTATCCTTGACGGCGAGAGTGGCCAACATTTCGGACGACACGGCTTGAAGAATAGCAGCCAGTGCCATTTTATCTTCCTTATACTCAGCATCTCCAAGTTCAATGGCCTCCATAATCCTGCTGCTTGTAGATTCACTCGCATTAGAAGTGCCCAATCTCCATAATTTATCCGAGTAAGCATCGGATATCTTACTAATGAAGCCACTTCCTTCACCACTTCTGAACAACAAGATCTCTTCCATCGCCTCTACTATTGGCACCAGCATCTTGAACTCTTAGATGTGTTGTTAACTTTGGAGAAGACTTGTTTGTTGATGATGTTTCTGCTTCAGTCATTACACCTTACTCTTGATACCAATTGTAGAAACAAACCAGGTATAAAATAATTTGGCGAAAGTGAATGGTATTTGGATACGGGTGCAAGCAATCATATGACTGGGTGTAAGTCTATGTTTACAACACTTGATGAGAGAGCTCAAGGATCTGTGAAAATTTGGGGATGGTTCAAAGATTGATATAAAAGGTAAGGGGACAATGACGTTAAAATGTAAGAATCAAGAGCATAAAATGCTTACTAAGGTATATTATATTCCACATTTGCATAGTAATATATTAAGCATTGGACAACTTGATGAGATTGGGTGCAAGACTGTGATTGAAAATGGAGTACTAAGCATTTATGATCATCAAAAGAAGTTGCTTGTTCGTGTACAACGTACAAAGAACAGATTGTATACGCTGCCTTTGCAAATGGCAGAACCGGTGTGTCTCCTACGAAGCACTAAAGTTGATGCATGGTTATGGCATGGTCGATTTGGTCACTTAAATTTTAGAGCACTACATGATTTGAGTTCTAAACAAATGGTTGAAGGGATTCCAGTCATAGAACATCCGGAACAACTCTGTGATGGATGTGCAAAAGGAAAACAACATCGTGATTCATTTCCAAAGCTTACCCCATATCGTGCAAGTTAGCGCTCTGATACCAAATGTAGAAACAAACCAGAATACAAAGACTGAAGAAAATAAAATATTCGGTACAAAAACTAAAAACTCCACAAAGCATACATAAATAAATAAGTTTACTCCACATTTTCACATTCTTGATAAGACACTTGTTCGAATCACAAGATCAAGTTCATCAGTCAACTTCCTCAGAATGCAATCTATTGCATCATTAGAAAGATAACTAATTCTATCCTTAGAGTCACCACCACCAGCATTATCGCCACCTGACATGTCTCCCTACAACGCCTCTAACGATGACAAATAATTCAAAATAAAGATTTCGTAGCAAAGATCAAGAAAATGTAATCAAATGTGAAATGTCGCTTGCATAACACAAAGAAGGTTATTCAAACGGATCGTAATCATGCAAATACTCAATAATCTATTGTACGTATGCTGGAAACAATTACCTAAAGCCGAAATCTTGTCGATCGGTGGTAGAATCGAGCTTCCACAGTCCCAAATCTATAAACCCTGAATCCCCAAATTCGAAAAAAAATGTGGAATTCAGCAAATGAAGTATTGTATATATGGTAAATACGTCGCCGTATTGGTGTTATTTCCCGCTTCGCTTTGCAGCTGTGGATTTTAAAAAACAAAACGAATAAAATAAAATAAAAGTGTGACGTCACCTTTGTCTAGACCCGTCAAAGTCACCCATTACATGCGATCCGTCCGAAATCCGTCCTCTAAAATACCCGCACTAACATGCCCTTACACATTCATTCATAAATTTCTATTAATTTTTTTTTGTCATCATTCTCACTTTGTTTCATTAACCATTATTGATTTTTATGTATATAAGAAGATATGTAATTTTTTAAATAAAATATAATTAAAGTTAACTTGTTAAAAATTATAGAAAAAAGAGAATAGAAAAGAGAATATATATTATAAAAGTTACTTGTTCTTCTGAATCCTTACTCAAAAGAGAATATATATTATATTTATGATTATTTATATGGAGTTATGAGTAAGGAGGACAAGTAATTATTATAAGACAAGAGGACGTAATCTTAAGCGTTGATGTGATAAAATTAGCGGTTGAGATTAATTTCGGTTTTTAATTAAATTAGGCGGTTGAATTTGCAAAAAACACGGGGCGGTTGGATTTGACGGTTATTTTTTGTTAAATCTCATCTTTTGGATTATTAATAATCAACAGTGAAGATTATGTCTCACCGTCTTACCAAAAGTTAGATGTCCTCCTAGAACCTTGTTCTATTTATATGTATATAAACGGTTTAATCAAAACACATAATAAATATTCTTATTTGGAATTAAATAATTAGGATTTACGGATAAGTTCATAATAAAAATTAATGTGTGAAAAATAGATAAAAATGTAAGAGGTTAAACAAGTATAAATAGGTAGAAATTGCTTAACGGTATTAACGGAAAAACGAGTGTTAACGGATAAATGGGTGTTAACAGGTTAGTCCATTTACCCGTTACCCGTTACCCGTTACCCGTTACCCGTTACCCGTTAATACTCGTTACCCGTTACCCGTTAACGGATAAATGGATAAAAATGGATATCCTTACCCGTTAATACCCGCCCATTTAATTCATTTACTTAAATAAGTCTAACTGGTACACCACCGGCCTATTTGACACCTTTACCTCGGTCTTCGTAATCTCCAAGACGCTAAAATTAGTGTAGCTGATTTGAATTAAACAAATATTTCAAGGGTAATAAAAATTAATCACAAAATATTACTTAAACTTTAAAACCAGAATGTCACGAGATTTGAATCGAAAAACTGAGTAGAAGTTAAATAAGTATTTCAAACTGTAAGGCAAGTCTCCTAGTATCATCCATGTTGGGCATTAAGGGGATTCTCCGAGTCAAGATAGAAACTCGATTTCGTCAATCTTGAACTGAAAAGAACGATTCACAATTCTCTGTTGTAGCTTGTTAAGCCACACCTTTTTGCTTTGTTTAATACTAACTTGATTGTTGTAAATGCTTATCGTCTCTAGCATCGGGCAGGAGTGGATGATAGATAGGATAAACTCAGTTTCATATGCTGTTAACACCAAGTAATCCATTGTAACTTTTGTAAGATGGCTTAGAATGCCTGCGCCCTCCGTTTTATAGACCTCATATACTGCATTAAGGTTAACTGCACTCTCTTCATATTCAGAGTATGTTTGTTTCACCTGAGAAACAAATAATATATAATGAGAAGAATACCTGATGACCTGATACAAGAGCAAGTAACACTACTTACACCGATTTTAAGCGTCTCTAAATTCGGTGAGCTGCGAATAAGACAAAAGACCAATGACAAAAGATCAAGCGAAAGAATATTAAGATCAATGAATTCCAGCCACTTCAAATTCTTAGGAGTTGTTGGAAGCTTCCTTGGAATGTTATCACCTACAACCAAAGACTAAACAACAAATCCAAAACTCAGAATAAAATTCATGAGAATTTAAAAGATAGGAACATACAAGATGTACACAAAACTTACAATTAAAGAGTTGTTATCTAACTCGAGTCTCTCAACTTTAGGCAAGCCTTGGACAAAGTCATTCAGTTTTGTTATTTTCAATTTGCCTGAATTGGGTACTTCTACTTTGGTTCGTAGACGAGCATAGGTCAAATAAGGAGTTTCTTTCACAAGGTAAGTTTCCCGGCCAACGATTTGCAAAGTCTCAAGCTCCGGTGCATTAATCGTAATTATAATAGGTTTCAGTCCAAAATCGCGAAATGTAACGTGCCTGAGCTGCAAGGCTTTAAGACGTGGGCAGCTAGAGATAATTGTCTCAAGTAAGTCAGAAGATGTCCGAACATCAAAAAAACGAAGATCAATGAGATTACCAGCAGCGCCAAAATAAAAAGAAGCTCCCAGTCGACAATGACATAACTCCAAATGTGTTAGCGTTGAACAATTCAGTATACGAAGGGATACGTCAAAAAATCGTGTATGTGTCAAACCGAACGTAAATCTGTGTATTCCTCTATCTGACAGAAGTTTTGTCCACCGATTAATATCTGAGTTCGATATCTCGGTACCTGTGACTGGGAGCTCACATAGATTATTAATTCGAATCCGATAACCCAGGAGACAAAACGCGTCAAGTGGGCCGTCATGTCTGGCGAGAATCGAGTCAACGACTCTACTTACCACCAGTTCCCTCGGTACAAAATAATTTTGAAAAACACTTTTGTCAAAACATATACTCCGAACCCTCGTCCAACAATACTTCCAACTCTTGGATAAAACACTTGTCCTAACTGCATCGGGAAAGCTCAAAAAACCCAATATGCAATCTATCAGATAGTCAGGGAGAGCACTTATTCTGTCCGTCAATAAATCACCTTCTACTCTTATTTCACCATGTTCCATCTCGACACTGGAAAACAATCAACACATATAGTGACAGCTTTCAAAGTTCTAACACAACAATCATCTTGACAACATAATAAATGCATAAAAATTTACAACATGTATCTAAAATTGACGAATGTAATCAGATCAGATGTAAAAATAAATATATGATCAACAGTTGTGCACTACATCTGACGATAATGCTAAAAATTAAACGCCGATAGATATACCTAAACGAGCTTGCAAGTGGGTTGATTGAAGAAGGCGACTGTTTGAGGAGCAGAGAACAACCAGCTGTAAACCCTAATTTTTTATGAGTTCCCAATTCTGTACCCTAAAAGCCCCAAGTTCTTTATTTATACTCCATAGAAAAGGTATTATTTTTTAAATTAGGACTTCAAAATTAATAAGCAAAAGCCAATCAACCGTTCATATTTTTTATAAAATGTTTAATGAATATTCTTATAAAAATAATTATATGTTTAATTGAATTAAAATTAATCAAATTAATGGTTATTAAAACTATAAATTTCCAACAAAGAAACATTTTAACAAATAAATGGAACATTCATAAGAAATCTCATGAAAATATCCTTAAGCAAGAAAAACAAATTGGAGACATAATCCATAGAGAGTTCCCTTGTTATAACTAAATTACTAATAGATGCTGGCACTAGAATGTTGACTCAAAATTTGCATGAGGGCAAATGAGCTCCACAATCGATGATCTTGGAAGCTGTTTTACTGCTTCAGAAAACCATGTTGTTAATCTTGAACGTATTGTGACCGTCTCTAGTTTTGGGCAGCACTTGAGGATGACCTGAATAAGTGACAGCATATGAGTCGCTCCAGTTCCAACATCGAGCTGGAAAGTATGCATGCCGCTAAGTACACCTTCAGATCCTTGTGCACTATAGTACTGTGTTACGTCAGCAGCCATTGATTCATTGGTAGGAGAGATCAGCATGTCCTGAAACATATGACAAGGTTAGGATTGAGATTGACAGGGGCCTCAAAAAAATAAGAAGATTATAAAAAGATATACCGAGATGTTTAACCATTGCAACTTTGGGGCACTTCTCATAATACAAAAAAGAAAGTTTGCCACGTCTACTGAAGCAGTGTCAATCGATTGCAACTTTAAACGCTCCAGGAATCGAAATGATGAAGTGAGCCTGAAGGGAATATCACCTGAAGTAAAAGACTTTGAAAAAAGAGCAGTCAGTGCCAGGTGTAAACATCCTAAAACAATTGAAAACCATAATTAGGTATCAAGAAAACAGTAGTAAGTTATCACTCACAGACATAGTGAGCCAATTCAAAACGAGCTTCTTAATCCTTGGAAGAAAGCAAGAAAACTGATCCAATTTTGTAGCTGTTGAGCTGCTCATTGGTACTTCTATCTTTGAATTTATTATTGCATAGGTCAACTCTGGGAGCTCCTCACAACACAGTAACTCTTCACGGTCGTTTGATTGATAAACCAGTGACTTGATGCGAGTCCCACCACATAGGGCATCTGATTTGAACATGGCACCCCCTACTCCATATAGAATTTCCAACTCTTCAAGCAGCGGGGAATTAGAGAGAATAGTTTGCACATTCCATCGTACCGAGCAATTCTTCATCTTAAGGCTTACGAGTCCTTCAAATCCTTTGTACTCGTCTAAATAGTCAAATATGCAATTTTCCAAGCTCAAGCGTTGAAGACTGCAACATTCAAAGACATTGGAAGGTAACACTCCAATAGAATTAAAGGAGACTGAAACATCTTCTACACCATTCTTCGCCAGAAAATGCATCCACTTACTGAGATCCAATGAATTATACTTCTTAGGTTCGGGACTCAGATGTAAATGAAATCTGTAAATTCGGCCTTTAAGATTAGACAAAACCGAGTCAATAATGTTAACCAAGTCATGTGGGCCAGACTCAATATGTTCTGTGAAGAACTCGGAACTGAAGTCCAGATTCCCAAATCTTGTCCAGCAGTACCTCCACCGTTTGGATAAAACATCAGTCCTTAACACATCAGGCACTGGCAACTTGTCCAGAATGCAATCTACAAGTTCATCTGGAAGAGCACTGATTCGATCTAAGTGGATCATTATATCAATCCCTACAGAATAGATTTTTACAAATCATGTCAAAGATAGCTCAACAGAATGACTGCAAACTAAGCCAAAAGAAATTAGTCAAATTACCAAACGCAAAAACAACAAAACAAAGAGACACCAGGAGGTAAAACAATCAGTAAACTTCAAACCTGTGAACTTTGCAATCAGAAGCAGTGCACACCCTTCTGTTTCCAAGGCGCCGCTGGATGAGGATGAGATACCCCAATTATAAAACCCTAGAAAGGAAAGAATTTACGCAGTATTTATATGAATTACACTATCAAAAACGAAAGAACCGATGTCGTATCATTTATAGTAACTTTAGTTAGAAATCAGTCTCTAGATTATATCATTTATTAATAAACACGAATAGCTAGATTTTTCCAAATGCGCTGCAGACAAAACATCTGTGTTCATCATAATCATTTCGCTCTTCACTAGCAAAACTAGCTTCAAATTCAAATAACCTTAAAAAAATTACATGCTAAATAATAATGACCTCAAGCCATTTCAAAAATCTCATCTTAACTAAAGAAGCAAATGAAATACAAGAATGAAATCAAGACTGCAGTTGATATATATATATCAAGTAGTTAATTTTACCTATAAAATCACATCACCTCCGATCTTAATTTGACAGCTCCCAATTTGGCATTGAAAGTTTTGATTTTGGCGTCTCGTTCCTGAATCGCTTGATTCCACTTGTGTTCATTCCACTCAAATTCGACAGCTCCCAATTTAGCGTTGAAAGTTTTCATTTTGGCGTCTCGTTGCTCGCAAGCCCTAAAAAGCACAACCGGTGATGAGAGTGTATTTTACTTAATGATTTACAACGTTTTTTTATTTCTATAAATTACAATTTTTTCAATAGCACTTTACATATCACTTGAAGTGACCATTAGCCATGACCTCTTCTACAATTTAAATTATATTTTTTTGGCCTAAGATGATAGAAAACAAAACCATAATTGGGAAATTCTAT
Organism: Sedum album; assembly: GCA_006409495.1. NCBI lineage: Eukaryota > Viridiplantae > Streptophyta > Magnoliopsida > Saxifragales > Crassulaceae > Sedum > Sedum album. Next base: position 27,244 of record QZGG01002272.1, read on the forward strand.
AGAGTTTCATGAAAACGTCTTTTGGCAAGCTAAGAAAATTACTTCTGGCATCTACAAATATGAGACCCGAGCTGAACCCATTCCCTCACTACCCTTTCTAGTGCACACACAACAAACACAATTCAATGTAGTTAAAAGTCAATAGTTTCACAACTGATGATCCTGGAAGCTTTCTTATTTCTTTAGAAAACCATTCTGTTGAAACTCCACGTATTGTGACTGTCTCTAGCTTTGGGCAGCACTTGAGAATGGTCCGAATCAGTGTTAATATATGATTAGATCCTGAGAATACTTCAAGCTGAAAAGTGTGAATGCCACTAAGTTCCCCTTCAGATTCTTGTGCTTCAATATATTGAGTTGCAGCATCTGTAGTTGGTTCTATGGTAGAACAAATCATCATGTTCTGAAGCATATGACATGGTTAGGATAGACAGCGGCTATAAAAATAAAAATAAAAATAAATGATAAAGATGGAAAAGGCAAAAGATATACCAAGGTTAACAACTGCAAATTCGGGGCACTTCTCAGAATACAAAAAAGAATGCTCGCCATGTCAATGCAATTAGTGTCAATCAGTTGCAGATTTAAGTGCTCCAGGAAACGAAATGGCGATGTGAGCCTGAAGGGAATTTCACCTGCAATAAAAGACTTTGAAAACAAGAGAAGTCAATGGGACACGTAAACTTCCAAAAACAACTGAACACCATAACCAGGGATCAAAAAAAAGTAGCAAATTGTCACTCACAGACAGAGTGTATCCATATAAAACGAGCTTCTCAATCCTTGGAAGAAAGCAAGAAAACTGGTTCAATTTTGAAGCTGTTGAGCTGCTCATCGGTATTTTTACCTCTGACAGTATTGATGCGTAAGTCAACTCTGGAAGCTCCTCACAAACAGTAACTCCGAACTGCGGCTGGAATGATACCTCAGCGACTTGAGGTGAGCCCCTCTTGGGGAAGCAGATTTGAAATAAAAATGCAATAGTCTATAGTTGATTTCCAACTCTTCAAGCAGTGGGGAATTAGAGATGATAGTTTGCACATTCGGTTGTATACTACAATCCGTCAATCGAAGGCTAATGAGGTCACTGAATCCTCTAAATTTATCTGAATACTGAAGCAAGCAATTTTGCAAACACAAATGTTGAAGACTGCGGCATTCAAAGACATTAGAAGGAATGCTTCTGATATTTTGAAAGGAGAGCAAGAGGTCCAGGTCCTTGACACCATTCATCGACAGAAAATGTATCCACTTACTGAGATCCATTGACATGTACTTCGGGAGATCGCAACTCAGATGTAAATGAAAACTGTGAATCGGGCCATTATGATTTGACAACATGGAATCAATGATGTTAACCAAATCATGTTTCCCTGACTCAATATACTCTTTGAAGAATTCTGTTCCGAAGTCTAAATTTTTAGATCTTGTCCAGTGGTTTATCCATTTTTTGGAGAAAACGCTGGTCCTGACCACGTCAGGCAGGGGCAGCTTGTCCAGAATGTAGTCTATAAGAGAATCTGGAAGAGCACTGATTCTATCCAATTCGGCCACATCATCCATCCTTTGTTTTCCTTCATTCATCATCCCCAAAGAATACTTTTATGTAAATCCTGTGCAACATAGTTCCAAAAATGCCTCTTCTTAGTCAAAACCCAGGTGATCTCATAAATCTAACTGTTTATTAATAACCTCTGATAATTCAATTTTCTACTCACATGCAGATAAAAGTTCTTAGACAACAAACAAGGAAAGGGAGATGAGACAACATAATATTGCTGTCTCAAAAGGTTAAGATAACTTGCACTACTCCTAACCTTTGAAATTTTCTATCGGTAGCCAGCCACGTCCTTTCAATCCCACTGCTTCCAGTGCGCCGCTGGGAGGGACTTGAGATAGCCCAATTGTAGAACACTATAAAGGAATGAATTTAAGGAGTATTTATATACGGATAACAAAATTTCACCTTACCAAAATGACAGGTTCAATGCCATTTAATCTAAGCCAACAAAGCTTTCATATGGTAGCTTTATAATGATATTCATTCAAGATTCTTGACGTTTGTTAAATAAAAACCAATTCAGATACTCTTCTAAACAGGCAACACATTCATCATCCCAGTTCGTCATCATTAATGTAAAGCTCTACAAATGTAAATGTACATAACACCATGTAAGGGCCAGGTTAACCCTCAAATCTGTATACAGTCAATCCCATTCAAGAACTAAAATCTTGCGATGTTATCATAACACTCAACTCAACAACCTTCAACATTTGATTACTCAATCATAACCCAAGTAGACGAAAAATTAACTTCAAAGAAACTGAATGTGAAACCTCTCACAAGTCACCTGCCATTTTCCATAATCATCAGTTCCTCCAAATCATTCATATTTAACTAACTTTATACAAATTACTCAATTCAACTTCACCAATTCAACTCAAACATATAGAACACAGATCGATACAACCAATCGAAAACAACCGATCAACCACATGCGAAGACTCACTCACCGATATAACGTTTTCAAAACGCTACTCAAGAATCAAGGAACAGTAAACTAACCTGAGTCGACTAGATTCCACGGCCGATCGAGTGAAAACGATTCCGTCGCCGGAGTCGATTTTAGTTTCTTGAAGCGAAAAAAACTAAGTATAAAATGCGAAGTGGAATTTGAAAGAAGAGGTGGGAGAGGAAAAAGTGAAGAAAATACTAACCTTGTTCTTATATTTTTTTATTAATTATTATTTTCATAATTTGAGACAACGTAGAAATAATTATTTTGTTATACGAAATGACATCATTTCTATCGTTAATTTAATTTGTAGACGTTTAAAATTTAATTAATTTAAAAATTGAGCGCTTGAATTTTCGAAAAAACTAAATGTTGAATTTAACATTTTTATCTTTAATTAAATCGGATCAATTGAAGTAATCAACTATAGATATCGTGTGTAATAATATTTTTCATTGAACTTACAAGTTTTATATAACAAAGCAGAATGAAGAAGTTTTTACAGGTGGTAAGTTTGCAATGAAATGAAAATTAACAGGCACTAAACTAAGCACACAAATTTAGATGCAAACTTCAACAATAAGACTTGTTCGGATCTATTTGAGCTTCCAGCGAAATTCCAGAGCTTGGAAATATGTTCACTGCACAGAGGGACTTTTACTAGGGGATGTTTCTTTGATGCTCTACTCTGGAGAGGTTAAAAGATAATTGTCGCAAATCGACAGTGGAGCCTTGTTGACGGGGCATTTGACAGTTGGAGCAATTTGAACAGAAGGATCCTCCATCGTGATTGTTATCGACTGTAGAGCTGGCAGGATTTATAGTTCCAGGAATAGTTCCTGGGTGGATTGGATAAGCTGGGAGCATATTCATGCCTGATGAGTGAAGCATGTGAGGGGATGCCGAGAAGCTGACTTTGTTTGCCGGGTTGTGGAAAATATTATGGCCTTGGATGATAACAGGACTAGCCATAGTGAAGTAATGTGAGGAGAACTGAGGCTGATTTGACAGAAGAGAGAGAGCATAGCTTGCGTCTAATACTCCAGATGACTTTTGAAAAGTTGACGGTGTTACTTGCGGAGTGTAATGTTCAGGTCCGGGACAAGGATTTCTCAATGATGGGATATTGGTTGGCATGAGACCATGAACTGAGCTGCCTTGTATTCTTGACCCATTTATTTGTTCATATATATCTGGAATAGAACACGAGCAGGGAATAGATCTGTCAAAAGCTGCCTCCTAGAAGGCAACGCAGCTCCATGAGGCCTGATTCCTACAAAAATAAAAAATCAGCAACGCCCTCTTACCTTTTTAACTGACTTGATATGGTCACTGGAGATACAATTGCGGTATTTTCCTAATATCTAGGAGTGACTTGGTATGGTATGTATGCGATTGCGAAATACTAACCTTGGCCTTGGTATGGCTGGAACCTGAGTGGTCTGTGACTACAATTTTCGAATCTAGGTTTCCTCCTCCGTTTGTTGTGACCCATTAGACGCTTACGACAGCTGCGCTTATCGTCATCAAATTCATTCAACAAATGAAACCTAGACACAATGAAAGATGATTATAACTAAATATTCCAAGAGCCCGAACCAACTTCCCATATTCAAAAAACCATGGCATCATGGAGCTCGGTCTCTGGGCGAAGGAATAAACAAGGGCTAGTCAAATTTACCTGCTGCACTGTTGACAAAAACGCTTCTGTATCCCATTGACAATAACTTCAGCCTTCTTGGTGTCAAGCGGACAAACTCGATGCCTCTTGTAGTAGTCCTTGGAAGAAGTAAGATCCGCATTACAACCCTGAACCTGGCAAGTAACTTTAGTGGAAGTTAAGCTTTCCGAATCGCCCTGCTCAACTGGCAAAGACAACGCCGCCACAGAAGCTTCAGTTCTCTTTTTGGATATATTATCATTCTCAGCATCCCCCTCCTGCCTCCCCATCTCCAAATTTATTGCCGAAAAACTTGAGGACCAAGATTCAGTATCCCCCAAAAGAGAAAAGGAACTCAATCCGCAATCAGGTGACGCCAGATTCATATCATCCCCACTAAAAATCCCATCCCCCACTTCCAAATTTTCAACATTGGAACTAATCTCGTTTGTCTTTTGAATTATATCTGAAAGCCCGGACTCCACCTCTTGGAACCTCTCCATCACTTGCTTATCTAAAAACAATAAATCTTCATCCAACCCGAAAGGACTATCCAAGTCAAACTCAAACAAAACGTTCCCATCAAGAGCATCACAACCCTCAACTGCCAGATCCAACTCATCATTCTCAGATAACAAGTCATACTCATTCCCTTCAGAATTACATCCCCACAACTCCATCAAATCCAAACCCTAACACAGCATCAAAAAAATCATTCCTTTTTCACAACCCAATTCAATCCTAGGCTACAAATATCCAAATCATAAAAACCCAGACCAAATTCAAGCCCTGTGACACATTTTCAATGCTCAAACTCAAACAATATGAGATTTAAACAAGACCTAATCTAAGCAGGAATTGGAATTACTCATTGTTTGTAATATTAGAATTTGGAAAAGTGGAAAGTTGATACCTGATGGAATTTTGACTTGGAAAGGGTGTCCTTCTGGAAAGAAGAGGAAGTGGGTTCAGTGTGGGGTCAACGTGAGCTCCATCAAAGAGGAGGATGTTGGTCGGAGAGAAAGGAAGCAAAGTGGAGGCTCTTTGTAGCGCTGCTCCACGCTGCTTTAATTTCATTTTAAAAATCATAATTACTCCGTCCCTCACTAAATGTATAAGTCCCCACCATTAGGGTGGTAGCCTGATGGTGGGGATTCTGACAAAGAATCCTCAGGTCAAGGGTTCGATTCCTGGTCTCACCATTTATTCAATCCTCCTTTGTGGGAGGTTGTTGCCTTCCTCCTGCCTCGTGCATGGAGGCTCTTCGCCCCCTCCACCCATGCGTGGAGGCTCTTCGCCTGTATTCCTGTTGTTCTCTTGGAGGGTCGTTCTTCATCTATGCGGAAGAGACATGCATGCTTGATGCTGTCGATTGTGGGTTGGATGTCCGTTGCTGTGACCAGAGCTTCAAATGATTAGAATAGATATCATGTATACGATCTCTATGAATTGTACCCAATATAACCGTTATCGGAAAAAAAATCATTTTTAATCACTCATTTTATTCATCTTATTTTTTAATAATTCATTCACAATTATACAATATCTATTTTTATTTTTAAAACCGTAAAATGTTCACTTTTGAACAATCAAATGGGACCATAAGAAGAGCTAGTCTCAATGTTAATCATTAATGCGATTTAATGAAGAAACTGTTAATATAAATTCTATATTTTTACGTTTCGAACAGGACAGAAGTTCGAAGTGATAATCATTAGACCGCTGCTTCTCATGCTTCTTCATACTATTATAGTGTCACTTGGGAGCTAACTATTTTTAGTTTTTATACTTTCTTTTACGTGTTTGTTACCAATAACAAATATCAACATATTTTCATAATTAAATTAAACAACGTTATAAAAAACGCATTGATCATTTTATATATGGGCAAATGCAACCTTGCAAAATTCTCTTTGGAAATTTCCAACTTGACAGCTAAGGTTCATATTATCATGACGCTTCCAACAGTGTTTATTCTTTATTCATTGGGTAATACAACGTAAGATTTCTAGAAATGACTTGCACAACTTTTGACCTAAAACTCGGATGTCTTTATTGCTTCATTTAGTAATACAACTTGCCCTAATAAATCTTTAATCGCAGACATGATTAGGCTTCCATTAAGTTCTTTTGTACGTCCCTAGAGTCATACAAACTTGTCTTCGACATTACACTCTTACAATAAAGTCCCAAAAATTGTTCATATCAAAATCAAATCGAATGGGATCTATCGAACAGGCTAAATATCATGGACTTCATTGTACTATCAATGGTTTAAAAACTGGTTAGCAAAATGATTTCTTTGGATTTAGAAAGGATCTATGCATTAGGTTTATACTAAATCTTGCATTGTTCATGTCCATATATGGTGGTCCTAATTAGGGAGGCAACTAGTATTTGTCTCATTAGACAAATCATATATAATTAAATACATGCATTATTGTAGAGGGAAAGTTCGAAGAGGACGGATAAGTTTTTTTGTAAAATTTGAAACACCGAACTTGATGTGTTAAATAATAATTCAAATAATGATATTTAAAGTAAAAAATAATTAAATACAACCGTCCACAATTTTGAAATGTGGTTAAAATAACAATATACGGTTGAAATCCACAACCGTCCACAATTTAGTTAAAATAACATTTAATCTCAACTATTACACTAGTAAAATCTATGAAATGTGGTTTAATTCTACGGCCCTGTAGAAAATCATGGCTCGCGTGATCCTAACAATATTTATTGGTGATATTTTTCTATTTGCTTAACAATGAAGATTCAATATAATGAAGGGATACTGATTATCTCATCCAACTAAATTGGATATAAACAAAAAAACCGTTGGACTGTCTTATGTTGGAGTATGTAAGAACTTGACCACACATCAATGGTGAAATATCTATAATTACAACAATATAATTATTGTTGTTTATTGTTGTTTAATAAATAAAGACGGATGGAAAAGTAAAACTTAATTGAAAATATAAATTAAAATTATGAGTAGTCTTGGTTTCGTGGTTTGATCTATATTTGATATGTTTTGTGAATTGAGAATGATTGAAAAGCGCTTAATCCAGGGCATTGGAAGTTCTGTATCTAACCTAATGTCTATTAGTTTAGTGTTAACCTTCAACTTAATGATGGAATATTCATTGAAAGTAACAATTTTTTATGTGGCCAGAGCGGGTTGGAGTTTCACTCGGCTTGAAATGCTATCATATTAATTAGGTCAATTTGGGAGTTGGTCCAAGGCTGATGTGCATTTGCTTGCAGCATGTGGGAAAATTTCCTGTATGCCTTCCCATTAGAGAAACAAAAATAAGTAACATGAGACGTACATACAACCTGATCTAGCTAATCTGGGCGTGACACTTCTCCTATATATTTTATCATCCCATCATCTCACTCCATAATCAAGGAGGAAAAGGGAAGTGATTCTCATGAATGCTGGGATGAAAATGGTTCTTTGTGGTAGATGATGTCGATATGAAGGCCCGTTTGTGATTTAACTCTCAAAAGCCACTAAACCAGCACTGAAGAAACTCCAATAAACATGCTATCTCTTCTTAGGACCCCCACTCTCCATCCTCAAGTCTTTTCTTGTCGCTCACTCATTTATGGTACATACAAATAAAGCTTCGTACTGGCAGCCCCACCTCTATATATATGCATCTCCATACATTAAGAGCCTTTTAAGTAAATAAGTACACTTAAAGATATAAGCTTAAGATTTAGCTCAGCATAACACATTCACGCCCATCATTAGATTGTCTCTTTGTTCCTGAACCCTAAACATTTCACCACTTTAATCAAGATATCAGCTTGGAAACACATCAAGGTAAGTTTATCAGCAGCTGAATACCTGAATGTAACTAAACATGCTTATCATAAACGCGTGTGATATGTCTAAACATGTACTATAATCTTAACAGTAGAACGTCCCAACTCGCCCTATATAGCTAGGGTTACCCCAAGATAAAATTGGCACAATGATCCATCTTTTTTGGCTAATAAATGAACTCTCAACATATTATATGACCGTTAACATACTGTGTGGTGCATCAGAGCCAAAATTTCTTTTTTTCACTGTACTTACAAATTGGAAAGAAATATAGGATAGAGAGATTTTTGTGTCAACATAACTGTACATAAGTTGGTAAGAGTCGGAGTCAAAGTGCCACCACTGGAGCCAACCAGAGTTCGATTTCTGATGGGGACAGGACAGGGGTTCTGCGTGGTAGGATAGAAGGGAATAATTTAATTGGCTTGAGAATGAGGGTTGTCCATTTCTTGACCAATTTTTTTTAAAAAAAAACTGTACATAAGTGTTTCTGAACATTAAATGTTTAAAATCAAATATCATTTTAAACAATATCATACAGTAATTTGTAAGGCATTTAATTTCTCCAAAAATAGAGAGTAAAATTTATTAAACATCCAGTTTTCAGCTGAAGTTGTTATAAAGATACAATAACAGTCGTTAAACACAACCATTTATCTGGAGGTCCGATGCAGATGCACAGTGCAAAACACGCCACACATTTCATATCGTTGGATGCTTGATGCTTCAACCGTACTACACATTGCCACTCACCTCACCTGTCAACTGACTGCCTCCTCAGACCTCAGGCCTCACTCATCTCTCTCTAATTTCTCTTACTAGCTAGTTTCACAAAATCTTGATTAAAGACTGCAGCTTCAAGAAACATAACTAATTAGTAAGCAATTAAAATCCCAAAGTACCAATTTATGAACCATCCCAACCACATCTCGACAGCTCATTCTTAAAAACCAGTCTGGTTTCACTCCAAACCACTACTCTTTAGCTAGGTTTTAATATTCCTTTTCCTTGGGAACAAATTGATTGAGCCCTGGTCTTGTCTTCTCTCCATCAATTTCATTTCATTGGTTTGGAATGTATATGGATCGATCGTGTATAAAGGGAAGGAGATGATACAGATTTATTTTCAAGTTACACCTTTGAGTTTCGATCGGGATCTAGATCGGAAACAGTAGCATTTGAAATGGTTAACAGTAGCTATTCACAAAATATAAAGATGTTTTGTAAGATGACAAAACAAAATGACTTCGCTTTAATGCCATAAAATAGAATAGGTTCAAGAAAACTTCATTTTATATTGCAAATTTAGCAATTTGAATCATTCCTGTGCCTTTGATTCACTTCTACTGTAATATTTTTACTAGTTAAATTAAAAACAAACTCTATTTCTTGGTATTAACACAAAATTTTTATTTAAATTCAGGAGTAGAGTGGATTATTAAGAATTAACGCGTCTCTCTAGTCGTACAAAATACACTAAATAAGAAAACTGCATTTTTCTTGAATGAAATAATTTATGAAGCACCTACTTCGCAGAGAAGCCCTTTAAACTTACCTCACACCAATAAGCCAGCCAAGTGCCATCTTTCACAATAAAGGAAAGATACCAAAGGAACAAACACACACTGCAAAAGAAAGCCAGAGAGAGAAGAAGCAAAGGTTTATTGCCTTCTACTTCTAGGAACTAAAATCTGAAACCCTCTATTTTTTAGGGTTTCAATTTCTAATTATCTTAATAATTCCACTGAATTTTTGCGTGTATACACGCTTGTTTAATCTATCTCATCTCCAGCCAGGTTGAGATTAAAGATGGGAAGAGGAAGGGTTGAGCTGAAGAGAATTGAGAACAAGATTAACAGACAAGTGACCTTCTCGAAGCGCAGGGCTGGTTTGGTGAAGAAGGCTCATGAGATCTCTGTCTTGTGTGATGCTGAGGTTGCTCTCATAATATTTTCCAGTAAAGGGAAGCTCTTTGAATACTCCACTGATTCTTGGTAATCAATTCCTGGTTTTGGTTCTAACAATACCACATAGATTCCTTTATATACAGCAATATTTATGTGTGTGCGTGTTTCATAATTTATGTGTATTTAATCAGATTGATATTCAAACCAAAAAGGGATTTTTCTATTTCAGTCCTAAACCTGAACTTAAATTAGGGACTTCTATTTTAGACTTTTAGTTTAGGGCTTTCTATATTGGGTGTCCACAAAATCACCTTTAGGGTTTGTATTGCTCTTGCAGTTTTATTTTGACATTAAATTTATAACTATGGTTGAAAAAATGATGAGCCCAGTTTGTTCACAGCTTTTTTTCATTCATTTCTGTTCTTACAATATGTGTAGGTGACTGTAAACCATTCTTTTCTTTATCGTGAACAAATAAAAGTTCTATAAATTTTATAAGATGAATCAGGCAGTACACATCAAAAGTTGCTGATTTCCAATTTCATGCAGGCTAATGTTCCATCAACATGTACTCATTAAGCTGCTCTACACACCACTTAAATTGCTTTAATACACCATATCTACTGATTCACATGCTGCATTTGATGAACTGAGGCAGAACCAGTAGAAAGTCTTAGACTGTGGAATCCATCTGTTAATATGTGTTTCTGTTAAAAAACGGCTTTAATCAATCTTTTTTAAAACCGATGCAGCATGGAAAAGATCTTAGAGAGATATGAAAGGTACTCTTATGCAGAAAGACAACATCAGCAGCAGCTTCTTGGTGCATCTGATAATCATCCTTTATCACAGGTACAAATTCAATAATAACACATGTATTGTTTCAACCATTTCTATAAGAAATTGTAATCAAACTAAAAGGTTTGCTTTTACACTAACTTTTCATAAATCTTGAATAGGAGAACGTATCAATGGAGTATAATATGCTCAAGGCCAAGCTCGAGCTCTTGCAGAAGAACCATAGACATTATATAGGGGAAGATTTGGATGCATTGAACATTAGAGAGTTACAGAACTTGGAGCATCAATTGGATACAGCTCTCAAACACATCAGATCCAGAAAGGTTCTCTATACAGAATACTACATACTGATCATTACATGTTAATTTTACTTATAAACTACATATTTTTTACTTGGTTGTCTTGGATATTTATCCTAAATTCTGATTTACAGAATCAACTTATGCATGAGTCAATTTCTGAGCTTCAAAAGAAGGTATGTGCTTGCAACAACCTTAATGGAGGTATATTTCCATTCTTCAGAATGGTTGAAATATCTGTATGACTTTCACCCGTTGACAAATGCAGGAGAGGGCAATGCAAGAACAAAACAATGTTCTGAAGAAAAAGGTGGAGTGCCAAACCTTGATACACAATGTCCTGTTAATCATTTGTTGTCTTATTCTGATCTGAGATCTATGGATGACTGCTTTAGATTAAGGAGAAGAATCACATGGTGCAGCAAGCAGAAGCACAGCATGAGCATCAGTGGCGCCAGCAGCAGCACCACCATGGAGCTCGTAGTTCGTCAACTTTCCACTCTAGTCAGTTAGTCCCTTGCGTCAATGTTGGGTAACCCCTCTCACCTCCCAATCATATTAAATTTCCAGATGATGCATAAAATCTCAAGTATAAGAGTTTGCAAGTATGTGTACATCTCTGTAGGCATACATACCAGCAGGGAGGGGCTGATGGGACAACGAGCACAAACGAGCTTGATCTCACCTTGGAACCAATTTTCTCATATCACCTTGGATGCTTTTCTACTTAGAAACTCAGCTGCCTATGAAGAGCAGCCTATCATCATTTTAAGCTTCTTTTGGATTTCTACAGGATTTTCTAGCGGGGGACATGTTTATTATTATAAAGCAGAACTACATGTGTGTGCAACATTAAGCAAGAAATAAGGCGTGTAAGTTACCAAATTGTATGACATTTATCCTATTTGAAACCTCTGCGCTTCCTATTACGTATAAAACAGGTTGCATGAATACTCAACGTAGCTCTTAGCCCCATACACTACGAATATATTATCAAAAGAGTGACGGATTAAGAGTACAAATTCCGTAAAAAAAGTTTGCTGCAAAAAGTTTGTAGCCTAAGTTCATCTTCTTTCAGTTGCTGGATCAAACTTTCCTTCAATTCATTTGCTCAAAGAGCAGCAGCTGGTAAAAGAATGAGGACAATATCTTAAGTGACCATGTGACAGTGAAGAAATGGGCTGATTGCAAATGGTGAAACAAGGATAAGCTTACCTTGCCGCAAACTGGACATAAAGCGCTTCGTTCCATCCACTCAAAAATGCAGCCAAGATGGTAATGGTGATTGCAATTAGTCACAATCTTTGGATTCTCATCGTCATATTCTGTGCAAATTTAACAAATTCACATAACTTTCTGAAGTGGTCTGCATATATATAATCAGGATATATTGGGCAGCTAAAGTTTAACTGTTAAACAAGAATTACCTTCAAGACAGGTAGGACATACATCTTCATCATCAGAACAAGAGAAGAATATCTTATTTTCCTCAGCTTCTTTAGCTAGTTCATTTAACTCCTCCGGAACAACAATATTTTGTTGAATAGGTGCGGTATCTCCAGTTTGCGCGGCAGCCTTTTTCGGAGCCATAACTAGTTCATTGAGTCCATTTTGCTGTGAATTAGAATATACATTATCATTTGACGGGGGATCAGTCCTTGCCTCATTGCTCGAGGCTGCAGCTTCCACTTGGCCTCTATGAAACAATGATTTATACTGCGCATGTTCAAAGTAGATGCCCTTTAAAAATTGGAATATTTTTCCAAACTTTTTGGACAAGTATCTATCTGGACAGTACAGCTTTAAATCTGCATTAGCTCACTGTGTGTTTTTAAGTTCCAGCAACATGAGGTGAAGATTCACAAGCCCAACCCCAATATAACAATGTACTACAGTATAACACTTCAAAAGGCAAACGAACAACTGAAAAGTGAAGACCACAACCAAAGACATTCAAAATATAAATGACAAAAGCAACTGACCTTGTTAACCACAGTCTGAAAAGGAGCAGGCTGGTGATGATCACGGTCGAAGCCAAAGCAACTGCAAATCAAACCCATTTACCAAAACTCCACTCACAGCTCAAACTCTAAGCTACCAACAGTCTCTACAATCACAAATATCTAAATCTATACACACAGCCAAACAAGTAATAATCCCTCAATCAATAATGACTACCTAAAGCTTGTATCTTTAGAAAAAGAGGCTGAATTGATAACAATTAGCTTTGATCTTAGAACAGGAAGTAGTTAGTAATACCTGGAGAAGAGAACTTAATTTTAGGAATGTGTGAGATTTTCTTGAACGATTAGTCAGAGGATTTTTCGTTGTTTTAAATATGTTTTTTTATAGTGTTGTTGCTGCCTAGTTGGAACAGAATCTGGGTTTGAAGGCCGGGACGGCCCACCTAAAATCCGTATGTAGAGTCCGCTTTACTTGTATTTTTACTGGTAATTACTCTGTAGTTATGTGACCATTTTAGTATTCCATGTGACAATGGTGCAGCAGTTACAACTGAGTCATTTTGATGATTTCTAAAACATAATCTGTTCTATTTCCTGAGTACATGGTTGCGTTCATCAAAATTATAAAATTTAGAATTTGTTTAAAAAATATTTAATGGGAGTGATAGAGTGCAGTTGTACGCTATTTTATGTCCTTTACACTGCTTTTATTCTAACATATTATGGTATAAGATTACGCTTTTGGTGTAGTTTTGTATTTCAAAAACGCAACAAGGAGGCTGAATCTCGAGCAAAAAGATAACAAGGCAACGACAACAGACAAAAGGCCACTGGCGCGCGAACAACATGGCGCGCGAGTGAAGGTCGCGCAGAAGACAGCAAAACGGTGACGTCAGCAGATAGCGAGATATTCGGGACGATGACGTCATCACGCGCGAGAATATTTCTAAGTTCAGTTTTTAGAGATTTAATATTTCCTGAGCTAATTTTTAGAGATATAGATGATTTCCTACAGATATCCTTGCCTAAATATTCGTGGAACCCTAGAAGGCAAGGACTATAAATACAAAGCTTTATGGAAATCTCGGGAGACACACGTAGAGAGAAAGCTGACGGCGCAGAGCAGAATTCCGGCGAAGACGTGCGCACAACCTGTCACGCGACGCTACACTACAGATTTGTCTTGTTATTGAGTTGTCTTATAATTATTCTTGAGATG
>QZGG01002273.1:0-41375 GCA_006409495.1 Sedum album
AGGGGTTTAGGGTTTGAAAGGGAAATTTCAAAATTCAAATCACAAAACTCATCTCTCCGAAATCGACTCCGACGCACTTCGAATTTCGCATCAATGGCATCCTCAACCATCAACTCCGAAGCATCCAACACTGTGGCCGACGGCGCCACAAACCCCCAGATCCAGTCGGCGGTGATTGAACAATCGGAGGAGGTTGTTGCGGCCCAGGAGGTGGTCGAGCAACAGGCGGAGGAAACCGCTGTGGAGGAGACCGCCGTGGAGGCAGCCGCTGGCGACGTTGGTGCAGACACTCCGGTCAGTGCGTTCAAAGGTAAGGACTTGAACGTCCTCTTCAATTCCGTTGTTGAACAGACCCCTGTTGAGGGTGATGGTGATGAAGTTGTTGCATGTGTTGATTCGGCTGTGGACCCCTCGGTGGGCAAGTCGGTTTCTGATATTGTCGATTCAGTGTTGGTGGCCCCAGGAGGGGGCATGTCTGTTGGTGAACCCGCTGCGGTTGCGGATGTTGCTTCTGAAGTACCAGTGGTGGGTACTGTGGTGTCTGAGGCCTCTGAAAGAGTTGCAGAGGTTGGTAAGGATGATAAGGTCGCTGAGGCCACTGAGGAGGAACTGGAGAAGGAAGACCAGGCTGCTGCTGCCGTGCTAGAGCGCATAAAGGCCATGGTTAAGGGCAAAGGTCCTGCTAGTGCTGAAGTCCAAAGGGAGGACACGAAGGATGATGATCTCAGTGCTGAGATTGAGGCAGGTGCTGATGAGATTGGATCTCCAGTGGATGAAGTAATTGTTGTAGATGAATGAGAGGAAATATCATCATCTGTAAATGATGCAATTTCTGTCTCTTCAGTAAAATCGTCTTTTGTCAATGATGAAACTGACTCATAATCACTTCTGTCCATTGATACTTCAGCTTCTCTTGATATGATATCATCAGATGAGGAGTTCTTTCGAACCTTCCTTGCTGGCATGATTTCAAAGTATAGAATTGGCTGAGCAGTATTTTTGTAGCTTCTAGTGCAGTTCACCGGCGCATTTAGGCTAAGAGTATCTTTTATAACACCATAGTCTGCCAAGTTTACAATGACAGTCCCCAGCAGTTGCCCTTTCACAGTCTTATCCCTTCTCGGCTCGTATAAATTAAATTCCAGGCAATTCTTCTGAAATGCATTGTGATCCCCAGCATTGTAAACCCTAAACCACGGTTATTTTAAAAGATTCATTAAACTCAAAATTTTACCCTCATCAACAACAGGCCCGGGCAGTGGAACGACAGCATTTGTAGTACCGGAGCTCCTCTCACCATTTTCCCATTGGATAAGTACAGACCGAATATTTTTCAAAGACTGGGATGGTGGCCATGGCTTAATCTCTAGAATATTAACTAGATAATCCACTTGTACGACAGCACTTCTCTTGCTCTTTGCTGGTATTCCATGCACCATGGCTGCTTAATGAGCAGTGCCTCTGAGTTCTGATCGTCACCTTCGTTTCAGTGAACAGCTTTAAAGTCTGCAGAAGGAACACTAGTTGTTACATTTATAACTTTTACCTACAAAACAATCGAGAACGTAAAAATGATGTTAACCGCCCGTACGAATTAAAAAGGTAAAGAAGATATCCTTCACGAAATACAACATTGTTTCACAATGCCTGATCTATTTCACTCGAAAACTCTCCATCTGATTAATTACTTTACTCATTATCACTATTCACAACTACTACTTCTACAAATCTATTAACATGTGTTGAAGTTTTCTACTCCTAGTTTTATACCACAGATTATTTTCTCAGTGTGAGAGCTGATTTTATATGAAAAGTGCACTGTGGTTTTTTGGTGTGTTTTGTTTCTGGATTTGTGAATAAGTGCAGGTTTAAGGCTTGAGTTTGATCCGCTATTAAGCCCAATAGCCATTGGCAGGCCCAAGGAGATCCGCTCTCTCCTTTCTTGTTCATCCTGGGCTCAGAGTGGCTATCAAGAACACTGGAGAAGCGCCTGCTGTGCAAGCAGATCGAAGGTGTTCGTATAAGCAGGAATGGTCCTAGTATTTCTCACTTGTTATTTGCGGACGATAGCTTGCTGTTTGTTCAAGCCGACGGAAGGGAGGTTAATGCTATAAAATCTATCCTAGAGACATATGAGCGGCTATCGGGGCAGCAGATCAATCTTGAGAAATCACAATTTGTATGTAGTCCAAATACTAAAGCAGAGCTCCGGCAGGACATTGAGCGTATCCTGGGAATGAGGCAAGTTGACAGGCATGATAGATACTTGGGCCTGCCAATGGCTATTGGGCTTAATAAGACTGAGATTTTCAAAGAGATTGAAGAGAAGATAAGCAGTAGGGTTCTGAACTGGAAAACAAATCTGCTCTCTCTCGCCGGAAGGGAAATACTGGTTAAATCGGTTCTAATGGCAATGCCACAATACGCTATGACATGCTACAAGCTTCCTGTCACCCTATGCGACAAGCTGCAGTCTCTTGCTGTCAAGTTCTGGTGGTCCGCAAAAAACACTAGATCCATTCATTGGGTCAATAGAAGCACCCTGTTAGAAGAAAAAGAAAATGGAGGTATTGGTTTTCGAGATTTTAGGATCCTGAACGAAGTATTCCTGGTGAAGCAGGCATGGAGAATCTTTTCTCAGCCTGAGCTTCTGCTGAGCAAAGTCATCAAAGGTCGGTATTTTGCAAATACTAATCTGTTGGACGCAGGTATGGGAACCAACCCTTCGCACGCGTGGAGGGGTATTTGTAAGGTGAAACATAATTTGGCTTTTGGTTTGGGCGATTGGGATGGCGCCTCGGCCCCAGAGTGGAGCCTGGATGGGACAACAACATTTTCTGTTAAATTGGTTTACAAAATCCTGTTTAACCGGAAAAAGCAGAGCCAATCCAACTACGGAGAGCAATCAGATGGGAAGCAGTTGCAGGCGTTCTGGAAGAAGGTCTGGAGAGCGAGCGTCCCTAGCAGGGTGAAACTAATGGTGTGGCGCTTATATCACAATGCTTTACCGGATGCAAAGAATCTTAACAACAGGGGATATGAGATGGACTCGCGATGTTGCGTTTGCGGATTTGCGGAGGAGAGCGCCTTGCATATTGTCAGAGACTGTTGGAAAGCCAAATCCTTTTGGAGGAGGGTTAACATTGATGAAGGGTGGACATCGGGAGTGGGAGGTAACGCCGCTGATTGGCTGTTTAGGGTTGCTAACGGTGGAAACAGGGAGTTATTTCGGACAGTCATGATAGGAGTGTGGCTTCTGTGGCGTAGCAGAAATTTAGTTGTGCACGAGGGCAGGGACTGGACAGTGGTCGAGATGGTTATGCTTCTAAGAGCCTCCATATACCAATATGATATGTTCTTAGGGAGGAAACTTGTTGTCCGTATCCCTGATGCTCTATATTCTAGACAAGATAGCAGCGGTGATTGTGTGTTTTGCGATGCCTCCTGGAATGGGATTTCCTCAGAAGTTGGCCTGGCGGCAGTGCTGGTGAGGGATGGGCAGTGCTTGGCTGCTTGTTGCCAATGGTTGGGGGAGAAGAAGGTTGGCATTGAGGCTGAAAGTATGGCTGTCTGGCTAGGAATGCGTATGGTGTCAAAGCTCAAGCTGAGGGAAGGAGTTATTATTTCTGATTCGCTTGGGTTAGTTCAAGCTATTGGTTTGGGGTGGGATGGTCATTGCGGTTCGTCGGAATGGCTGGACAGATGTTTACCTTTCGTCAGCAGCAATCCTGCTGGAGCGTCAAGCATGCTATGCGTGAAGATAATCGTGGTGGCGGATTCTGTTGCCGCTTGCTCTGTCGCTACGTCGGAATGAATTTGGTGAAGCTACATGGGAGGACCCATGGTCTATCCCTCTCGTCATGCGCCAGTGTTTTATTTGAGTTAGTTTCTTCTCTGTTTTGTTTGTGCGTTTCATTGGTCTTTTGGCTGCCTGTGGCTTTGGCCTCTGCCTTGTTCTTGTTTGGTGCTTTGCGGTTTTCACCGCCTTGTTTTTATCAAAAAAAAAAAAAAAGGCTTGAGTTTGATCTCTAAGAATTGAAGTCCTCAAAATAGGATTAAACGGTGACGTTTTTAATTAAGGGGATGACATGTTTAAGTGCAAGCCGCAACGCATGAAATGGTGAGAGTTTTATAGCGATGTGGCGTCGTTTTACTCAGAAAAAAACAAAAGGGATCAAATTGGTGAGAAGAACGCAGAATTAGGGCACGCAATTTTGGGGAAGAAAGCAAGCGACTTCTTGAAGCTTTTCAAGGAATCTGATTCGAGTGGCGACGACGGTGCCTGCGGACGACGCGTTTTTCTTCGACTGCGTGCTGAAGCCTCGTTGCTGAACGCTCCTCCGCTGACTTTCAACTCAACAGGGAGTTTAATTCATTCAATGCTTCTTGTTGTTTCAATTGCCTACGCAACGTGTCTGTTTTGTTAATTCTTCCGCTGAACGTTGTTGTAAACATTGCCTAAGGCTTCTATAGTGATTTGTTGGTTGAGTCCCCCGAAAGGGGCTCCGTGGTTTTCCTCCGGCGTTTCGCCGGTTTCCACCTTAAAATATCTTGTCTAAATAGTTTTAGTTGATCTTTGATTGATATCTTGTTACTGCTAGTGCTAGGTGACAGATTTAATCTAGTTTGTTAACTTTGCGGAAATTTGACAGTAGCAATTTCTGGTTGTATTGTTGCTGGGACTTCTGCTGGTTAGTTTAGAATTCAATACTTGAATTACAACATGTAGTGCTTACCCATCATAGAGAACAAAGCAGCATTTTCTTTGACTGATTTCTCCAATTCCGACCGCAAAACACAAGCTTGATTGTCAAACACCCAAAAAATTAGAAATAATTTAACAAAACAAAAATTATTCACAAGTAGATCGAGTGACACACTACCTGCTTTCTTCTGTTCTGAAATAATGAAATCCTTTTCCTTTAGAGAGTACCTGCATCTTTTTAGTTCTAATTCGCAACTGGCAAGCAATGCGTTGGTATGAACCAAGTTTTTCTGCACCAGAAACAGAATGTAAGTATCTGTGTCATTTTATATATATGAACCAAGGTCTACATCTCACCTCTGTACTCTCAAGTTTACTACTCAAATCATTGCAAGTCTGAACTTGAGACTCGTATCTGTCCTGCAGCTCTTCAAGTTGCTGAGCACATAATATGATACAAACATTAATGTCAGGAGAATTTTGGTAATTAGATAAATCAATCAGAGACATTGGCTTATAAACATGCCTTTTGATTTGCTTCTAGAAGCAACGTCATTTGTTCAACTTGATCTGCCATATCCTAAAAATTATAAATTAACGGTTAGCTTCAGAAATTCGGATAAAGCCTAATGCCCCTGCTATTACCCACCTTCTGTTCGCGGATGACAGTCTTATTTTCATGAGGGCAGAATTAGAAGAGTTTCAGGAGGTGAAGAACATGTTGGATCTATACGAATCTCTATCCGGCCAGGCTATTAATTTGAGGAAATCCGAGTTGGTGTTCAGTCAAAACGTGAGTCCACAATTCAGACAGGAAGCTTGTCGTATTCTGGGGGTTACAACTGTGGAGAGTCATACCAAGTATCTTGGTCTACCGATGATCATTGGACAAAATAAAATGCAGACTTTCAGCACTATTGAGGACAAGGTTGCTAAAAGACTAACGGACTGGAAATCCAAGCTGCTCTCTTGCGCAGGCAAAGAGGTTCTAATCAAGTCCGTCGCTCAAGCCATCCCAGTTTATGCAATGCAATGTTACAAGCTTCCGCTAACACTGTGCAACAGGCTGCAAAAAAATTTGATTAGATTCTGGTGGTCGACGGGGGACAATCCTAATCCAGCACACTGGATAAAGAAATCAATGCTTCTTACGGATAAACGAAATGGAGGTCTGGGTTTTCGTAATTTATCTCTATTCAATAATGCACTTTTGCTAAAACAAGCCTGGCGCATCCTTACAAATCCCGAAACACTCCTCAGTCAGATCTTCAAAGCACGATATTTTCCGAACACAAGTTTTCTTGATGCTGGATGGGCACTCGACCCTCGCATGTCTGGAGGGGTGTTGTCAAGATAAAGCACATATTGCAAGATGGCTTAGTCAGAGGACGGACAGATAATGAACTCTCATGGGGATTGACAAGCTCAGGCAATTTCTCTGTCAATCAGCATATGAATTGCTCCAAACATTTGCACGAGCTGGTACTGCTGAGTCGTCGAATCATCAGGTTCAGTAAGTTTCTGGAGGTCATTTATGGAGCATCGGAGTCCCGGAGAAAATAAAGCTAATGATATGGCGTCTCTACCACAAATGGACTCCCTGATGGGGTGAATCTATTGAGAAGAGGGTGTACAACTCAACCCAACTGCGCCTTCTGCAATTTCAAACCCGAATCATCCTCCACCTCTTTAGGGATTGCTGGTACATCAAGGCAATATTGAGTAGGATCGGACTGTCCTTTGAGTACCGCAACATTGGTTCCTCTCCCTCTGACTGGCTTCATTTTCTGTTTTGAATCTTGCTCAGAAGGATGACTTTAGAAAATTGATTTGCGCAATCTGGGCTGTCTGGGGAAATCGAAATTCCATCAAGCATGGCACTCCTGGCTTTTGTGTGGATAGAGTTTGCTGGAAGGTCTCTTCTATTTTGTTTTCAATGTGACTCTCAGTTGCGACACATCTTACTGGAGGCATGACTCAGCTCTAGCAACACCCTCTATCTTTTGCGATGCATCATGGTCTCGCTCTGGTAACTCGGGATTCGCAGCGGTTTGGGTAGATCAAGGTACTTTACAAGCTGTGAATATGGGATGGGATTCATCGACTCCTGCTCTCGAGATGCAGAAGGCCTAGCTGTTTTACATGGGCTGAATATGGCAAAAAGACTACATCTATCCAGAGTTACTTTCTTTTCCGATTCAATGGAAGTTGTTTCTGCTATTGGTCAGGGTTTTCTAAATCATGGTGTTGATGGAGGCTGGCTGCGTCACTGTTTGGAGGACTTTATTTCACACCCAGGATGGAGGTTGAACACATCCGTCGGGAGGACAATGCGCTTGCTGATCGAATTGCTGGGTTTGCAAAGAACGCGCGTATGCAGTGGACCTCAATCACCTCAATGCCAATGAATATTTCTAGTCTCATTCTATGATCCTTTGTTGTCTGCGTTTTTCCCTATCTGTCCTTTGTGGTTTCTCTTTTGCTGCCTTATGGGTAGCATGGTTATCAAAAAAAAAAAAAACGGTTAGCTTCAGAAATGATTGGAATTAGATGATATTCCCATACTTTAAAATGTCCAATTATAACGAATTCCTCCTGTTAGAATAACATTTATACCTTCTTTTCCTTTTCCTCCTGATAATACCTATCCTTTGGTATGTAGACTCCATTTTTTTCACGGGTAGCATAAACCTCTACAGGTTCACAATAAGCCATCAGACAAAAGTGAGACACAAAAATGTGGTTTACGTGCTAAGGAACTTTAAGTTTCAACTTACCAGCCTTTAACCGGTCTATTTCAGCGTACAAGTCTTTAATAAGGGTTGATTTCATCATTTTTTGATTAACCTGAAAATATTTAGATTGTTAACCAATATAATCGATCTGAAACTAACCAGGGTATAAAACTGACAACTTCAGCAACAGTGTTAACTGTTAAGTATCACAAAGGTACGGACCTCAGGTTTGTTTCTTATATTTTTAGCCCTGTGAGCATAGTCTAGCGTACTCAGTGTCTCTTCTAAACATAGGACGGCAGGGGAGACGGTGGCAATGATGCATGTCTTTGTCCTTCCACCCAATGAGTCGCGAAGCAACCTTGTCAATTTGCTATCCCTGGAAAGCATCCATAAGCATGGTGAGCATTATTTATATTGTAAAAGGTCAAGCCACACTTTGTATAATAAATAACCTGTATGGAACATGTCCCAGGTGTTCAACAAGAGCGTTGATCACTCTTCCCAGTGTAAGCAAGCTTTTGTTAATTTCCCCTGCTTCTCGAGCACGTCCCTATCACAAATATAAAGATGACAGACACTTAGTGGGATTTAACTCCGTGTAACGATTAAAACACAACTGTTCACTTTTTATTGGATAAATACATTGATTAAATCACACTTACCTCTCTAGCACCAGAATATGTTCTCTCAACCAGCCAGATCAACGAGGTTTAACTTTCCACATTTGATCAGCTCTTCTCCCTCTGGTGTCGCTTCTTTAATGTGGATGGTAATTGAAAAAAGTGAATGCGATCGACTGAAAAAAATAGCAGAGTCAGTGCACAAAAGAGAATGGAGACGTAAAAAGTTTACAAATACTCGCACCTAGATTGCTTATTCAATAATGTCTCAGCTGTGCGGCGTTTGGCCGAACCCCTCTCAAGCAAAGTAAAGATTTCACTAGCATTAGTGACAATTTCTTCTTCTAGTCCCCTGACAAGAACTCCCCCTTTTCCATCTTCCATGAGTGGCAGCTGTTTTTTCTGTTTGTCCTCTGAAGTGAATTTGGTCAATTCTTCTGGTGCAAGTAAGTCGGTAATCTCCTCATTGTAAAGTTCTAGAAAAGTAACTTTCACACTGTATTCTGCATTCTGGCTTTCCAGCATGTCAAAGATCTGCTTCACAGCTCTAGGAATGACACCAGCACCAGATGGGAGTTCTCCATCAGGCCCACACTAGCGTATACGAGAATGAAATCAGACTAAAAGCAAAATAATTGTACGACTGCATACTAGCCTGTTGAGTTGCGCAGCTTATCCAAGACAGATTTTATTATAGAGAAGAGAAACTTTTACAAGAGGTGTCACTCACACTTTATGCTCACTCACTCTTACTTATTCAAGATGATAAACCTACATCACATGACCCCTATTTATACTAATAACAAATCCTAATGAATGGCTAGGATCATTTTGATCCTACGGTCATTATTGCATCTTCTAGAATAATCTTCCTAAAATATCTTTTCATGCTTATCTTGTTTTCTTCCATACTTTTCCATAGAACTCTAAAATTTTCTTCATGTCTTCTTTTCCTTCTTGGGCTTATGTCTCTAGATAATATTCTTTATATTAGGTTGGCCCAATTAGGTATTAATAACTCAATACTCCCCCTCAATGCCTAATTGATCTTCTCTGTCAGGTGGTCTCTTGATGTTATCGCCAATGTCAAACTTGTCATGATCAATTTGGTTATCCTCAGTTAACATTCCTTGTACCTCCATTTGCGCTGGAAAACTTTGATACATCCTTGAATGATACTTGAACTTCTTTACTCCTGCTGAGTAGTCTCCAGCATTTTGCTTATATTCTTGCTCCCCCAGCTTCTGAACCCTTTCACTTGTGAACTCCACTTTGTCATCTTCACAGTTGATCAAACTTGCGTCAACCAACCAATCTTGCACATTTGCGTGTGTTGTCACCAACTCAATTTTCTTGTGATCCAATTCAAATTCATTGTCCTTCTTCTTTGACAGTTTAAGGTATGTTTCATCAATCTCAATAGCCTCGTCAATCTGTTGATCATCCATTGATTCCTTGATCTCGAAGCTTGGCGTCGTCTCCCTGTTGTAATCACTCTCCAGATCTTCAATCCATAACTCATTATTATTAGAGAGGTCCCAATCCTCTTCCTCAGTGACATCTTCTTCTACCGCGTATGTCGCTTCAAAATCCCACTCTTCTTTGTTCGGTATATCTTCCTCAACTGCATATGTCGCCTCAAAATCCCATTCCTCCTCACTTGGATCATTAGTGTGCTCCATTTTAACGAAGTTACTTTGAATCTTCTTTAGCAGTTTGCACTCTCGTGCATAGTGCCCTTTACGACCACATATGAAACACTCTCCATGTTTAGGTTTTTGATAATCTCCACGGTGATGCTCTCCTTCATCGGAATCCTCTTCATCATCACTCTTTGCTTTGTATCCTTTATTTGTGATTTTTCTTTCACCACGCTCCTTACCATAATCATACCTTTTAGATCTATGATTTACTCTCCTAGCACTGAAGAGAGCTTCTTCCGTTTCTGGAGCGACCTTTGCTTTTGCCATGTTTTGTGACAGCGATTCTTGATTCACTAATAGATTCTCTAGTTCTACTAGTGACGGTTGCTTTTCCCATCCATGAATTGCCGCTATAAAACTATTATACTCGGGTTTTAATCCATTGATAATTATCCTTCTTATACGAGCATCTCCAAACTTAGCATCAGCATCCAACTGTTCAATTTCACGGCACAAATTCTTCACCTTAAAGAATACTCATTAATGGAGAGCGTACCTTGAGTAGTGTTCATCAACTCCTTTTCCAACACTTGTAGTCGAGCAACATTTTTGTTTGAGAAGAGTGATGCCAGTATATCCCAAGCCTCCTTTGGTGTCTCTGCGTGTTCAATCCTTGCACGCATGTTCTTATCCATACTAGTTAATAGGATGTACATAGCCTTACTAGCCTTGACATTCCATGCCTTGTATGTCTTGTCATCCTTGTTAGGTGGTGAGGTTTCACTACCATCTACTACCTCCCACAAATCTTGACCTTTTAAATAAAACTTAATACATGTCCTCCAGTCTCGATAATTATACTCATTAAGTTTCTCCATTGAACCAATCATGTTACCAAAATCCGTCATTCTTAAAACTGAGTTTAGAGCGTACCTTAGTTATGGTCCCCCGACCAATATCCTTCACAGTCCCCGACTGTATTTGTCGCTTTCCTCCTCAAGCGAAACTCCAAGCTCCTCGCAGCTCACCCACACGCTGGCCCCTGCCGCCTAGCTCTGATACCAAATTGTTGAGTTGCGCAGCTTATCCAAGACAGATTTTATTATAGAGAAGAGAAACTTTTACAAGAGGTGTCACTCACACTTTATGCTCACTCACTCTTACTTATTCAAGATGATAAACCTACATCACATGACCCCTATTTATACTAATAACAAATCCTAATGAATGGCTAGGATCATTTTGATCCTACGGTCATTATTGCATCTACTAGAATAATCTTCCTAAAATATCTTTTCATGCTTATCTTGTTTTCTTCCATACTTTTCCATACTTTTCATGCATCTTCTAGAATTTTCTTCATGTCTTCTTTTCCTTCTTGGGCTTATGTCTCTAGATAATATTTTTTATATTAGGTTGGCCCAATTAGGTATTGATAACTCAATATAGCCTACTAAAAATATAGAGTTGTACCTTGGCCCTCTTACAATCTCCTTCCATAGTATATGTTTTTCCTGTGCCAGTCTGACCATACGCAAAAATGGTACAGTTGAATCCCTCAAGCACTTCATTAACAATAGGAATCACAGCCTGGTCATAAAGATCCTTCTGCTTGGCTGAAGGCCCAAACACCTGCATATATCACAAACCATTGGTTTCCATTGCGTATCAACCAGAAGAAAGTAAAGGCCTGGCTACCATCAATCTTGGTTTGATTCCAGTGTGGGTTTGTGAAGAAGGAGCTTCAGATGGCTAAGTATTTTTGAGATTTGGTTAATTTGAAGCTGAGTTTGATGAGTAGCAGCAGCAGCGGCTAGCGGTCAACCACTCAGTCTTAAGCCATTTCAAGATGCAAAATAATTTGCTCAACTTTTTTCACCTGAAATCGGGCGATTTGGGGAATGATTTTGAATTTGGGGTACAAGAATGTTATCTCGATTGTTCAGCTGCATTTTGAGAATGTATTTGGAATTTGGATTTGCTATTTGATTTGAATCAGCACACGTCACGGTCACCGTATTCAGGTAGTTAGGTTTATTGATTAAGAGATAACTGATGTTCAGCATTCAGTTTGGTTGAAGCTACATGTTGTAGGATTTTGTATTGTTGTAATATGGACAAAGGCAAGGCCTTGCGTAACTGCTATTTGGAATATGCTTAAACTCTTCTCTTCATCGCCGCACTTCATGGACATCTCAGCCCTGATGCCCCATATGTGTTGTGTTAAGTGTATCAGTTATAAGCCATGTATAGAGTGGCAAGCCTTACTAGCAAAATTCAGATCTTTACTTATCAAACCTTAAACTTGTCCAATGCAAAAAACTTTCCACTGCAATATTAAATCTTAAAGACGAAAATCCTCGATGGCCCAAACTAGGGATGTCCAATGGGCCGGGCCGGGCCGACCCTAAATATTCGGGTCTTTATAAAAATTTCGGGCCGGGCCGGGCCGGGCCTCAACGAAATTGTAAGGCCCACGGGCTTTTTTAGGCCCTTTGAATTTAGGCTTTGACCGGGTTTGACCGGATTTGACCGAATCTAATTTCAATTTTAATTCGTTTTAAAATTTTAATTAATTTTAAATATGTATTTTGAACCAATTTAATTATAAATATTTTAATAACAATAGTTTTAAATAATGTGTTCAACGAATAGTCTATATTTCGAATTTAGTTGTAATATAATGAATTTAAACAATTTTATATGCGTTTAGAATAAATATAAAATATTTGTATATCGTTGTAAGTTCTTGTGATGTTATATAAATGATATAAATATCATATATTTTAAATTTGAAAATAATATATTTATTTAAAAATTATTTTTTTTGATCGGGTTTTTTCGTGCCTAGCATCGGGCCGGGCTTTTCGGGCCGAGCAGGCTCTGGATTTCAAGCCCTAGCCCGGCCCGAGACTTTCGGGCTCGGACTTTTTTCGTCCTTAGGTTCGGGCCGGGTTGGGCTTGGACTGGGCCGGGCCTTAAGGCTTTTTTAGGGCTTTAGGGCCTAATGGACATCCCTAGCCCAAACCCGATAAGAACCCTCAAAGTCAGAGTCAACACTTAATCATCGGCTTCTCTCTCAAAATCCTAGTTTTCGCCAGTAGGGGCAGAACACAAAACCCTCTACGCCACCGTAGGACACTCTTTCGCTTCCCTCCGTTTCCGTTCTACTTTTCATAGTTTAATTATTTTTTGACCTTGATTTTCTGCATACGTTGTTTATTGTCTTGTTTCATTCTGCATTGGTTCTAGAAATTGTGTTTTCTGACTTCATGTAACTACTCACCTATCTTCTTTAACTTTTTGTTTTTTATTGTTTTAGGGCGTTGAATTGATCATAAAGAATGAGGTTAGAAAAGTGTTGGTTCTGTTCCTCCACAATATATCCGGGCCACGGAATCCAGTTTGTTCGTAATGATGTCAAGGTGCTATTTTTATAACTATAAGTTTTCTGGATTTTGTAATCCGATATTTCGAGCTTTCAATTTTTGTTGCTGTTGAACTAAATTCTAGTACCGTAGTTTGGAATGTTTGTTATAATTTTGCTTATTGAAGTTAGTAGACAGTAGACCATTCTTGTTGTTTCGTCTAGCAACCCTGAGTTTTTTAAATATAAGCTGATCAGTGGCCTTTGTTTTCCTTTCTTTATGTTTACATGTAAAGAGCTGTAAAAAATATATCTTTAAGAATTAAGAGTAATTGTCTTTCTTCTTGTGTTGATGTTAGAATATGAACCGAGAGATTTTAATTTTCTTCTGCCATCCATATATGCATTTTCTCTTTTGAACTATTTTAGAGTTATGTTCTATATTAGTAAAATCTCCCATAAAGTGAAATATCAATAATGATAAATAATCAGATATAACATTTATTTCACATTACCAATTAAATAAAATATGCTGTCAATCTTTTGGAAAATTAATGACCTTTCTCAACTTCAGTGTATATTCTTTTTACTTAATTTTAGAAAGTAATTGCATTTTTATACAAAGTGATCACATTCTTGTTTTCTCTCATTTTCTCACCATTTTTCTCACCTTGTGTTTCAGAATTTCAAACCCTTTCAACTGAACAATTTCCAATCTTTTTCAATGACTCAATTCAGAAATTTCAGTTCATAACCAAATCCCCATCTGGGTATTCTTGTTCCTAACCATGAAGAGCATATCAAAATGTTACAGTAAGCACTCCATTCAGATTTCAGATTCCTACTGCTCATGCTCCTCCAAGTCCAACCCTTCTTCCTCCCAATCCCAAAATCCAATAATCCCATCAGTTAAAAACTCTGTCACATGTTTGTACTGATCAAAAATTCAGAATCAAGAAGATGATGATGATCCAGTTATGACTAGCCTCACATGGACTAACAATCTCATTGGCAAAGGCTTCAACATTAAGATAATGCACAATTCTACGTCAAGTTCTGATCGTGTATGGAAGAACAAAGGCAGCAAGACTATCACAATCCAATCCAGCTCAAGATTTGAACTCAAATGGGATTCGTCCAATGCAGAATATGAGAATGGACTTGAATTTTCTTTGTTCATAATTGCTTGCAAAAAGCAACCTGTGTAAGTCTAACCAAAGTTACCATTTTTCCTTGCATTTTTGGAATATAGACATTTTAGACACCAAGAGCTATAAAATTTCTTAGTATTGTCAGCTAGGTTGTTATGATTCTTGACAATGTGTGAACTAATTTTGTTTTGAAATAGGATGTTTGTTTTCTACAAAATATTATAATGTTCGATCAAGATTTATTATCGATTATCGAAAAAACGCATCGTACTTATAATTTATTATTGGTTAACAAATGACACGTTCTATTTATAATTTATGCTTCCGCGAAGCATAATAGATTCAAAAAACATGATCATATAGACGACAACTTTCTATTAATCCGCTTTCGATGATTTCTTCATTGTACTTTTTCCATCTATCATAAATATCATCTATAAAGTGAAATCTCTCAAAATTTTCCAGATGTAACACTATGTAATTCTATTCAAAAGGCAAGTCTAGTAAATATTTAATGTTTTAATTAAAATTCATATTTTCAAGATATTTTTTTACTATTCATTTCCCTAAATGATTTGCGTTGAAATGTTAAAAAAGGTGAGGATTGACCGGTCTCAAATCTGCATGACCACCGACCCTTTGTGTTAATCAGTAATTGTATATAATCGACAGTTTAACAGCATTTAATGTTCTTGTTTTCTACTCTTAATTCAGTTTAAAGTTTCAATCTTTATTCGATTTGAGGTTCGAATTGATCTGTGTTTTGAATGACTGTGCATGTGGGTCAGGCTGGTTTTGATGGGAGATGAAAGTGTGTTGAAGATTGCTGCTGATAAGATTATGGGGTTGGTGAAAGGTGGGGAGAGGATTGTGGTTGTGGGTGTTGATATGGAGGGGGGAGTTTGACTGGATTTGAAGAGGCTGTGGAGAAGGGTTGTGGAGTTTTGGGGCATTTGGATACATATGAAGGTAGTGGTTTTGGCTGTTTAATATTTTCCTTAGATGAGCGGCTTGTGAAGGATTTATTGGAATGAGTGTTTTTCTTTGATGATTCGATAATGCTCGTAAGTTCATTTCTAGTTAATTGCGTTTTAGTTTGTTTGTTATCAAAATTCTGGGAATTGGCATTTTGATGTGTTACATATCGTGTGTTTACTTCTTGTGGCGACGAATAATTTCGCCCGTTATCGGAGATCGACTTGCCTTTGAGTGTGTTGTGTTTCCCAGCGTAACTGTTGATGCACTGATTATTTTTTTCTGTGTGTAGTCTACGTTATGGAGATTTAAGAAATATTGTACCAGGGAAAATGAGGGAGTATGGTAATTAAGTCATGGTCTGGGTCATGTGTGTGATTCTTGTTTTCATGAATTTTTTGTTTATAGGCGACAGTGATGAAAAATTTATAAAATCCAAGTCCGATGTGTACCTTTTTCTAAGTAGTTTCTGGTTTCAATATTTTAATGTCTTTGCTTTGACTAGGAAATTATATTAATCCAGTGGTCCATCAAATGTTTAGTTAGTCAATTGTTCTTTAATAATACTATTTTATCACCCTGTATTATTAGGGAGTATAGTCACGTGAGATGATTCTTTAAGAATGGGTAAAAAAAATTTAATATTTTTCACCGTGTCGAATATCAGGAAAAATTCAAGATCCATTGCAGCTAAGCGAGGAAGAATTTAAAAAGATTACAAAGATTAATTTTATGTCAGCATGGTTCTTGCTTACTGCTGTCAGCAAGAGAATGCGCGACTCTAAACTTGGGGGTTCTATCATATTTTTAACTACTATAATTGGCGCTGAGAGGGGGCTTTATCAGGGTGGCGCAGCATATGGATCGTGCTTGGCTGGCATCCATCAACTAGTAAGGGTATGTTGAATTTCATGTTTAGCAAATTACATCATAAATTTGGATTATGTATTCCTTTGCAAGTCTTTCAGGCTTACCGGACTAATTATGTTTATATTTTAGACAGCAGCGCTGGACTTGGGCAAATACAAAATCCGTGTCAATGCTGTTTGTAGGGGGTTACACCTAGACGATGGTTTTCCCAAGTCAATCGGGAAGGACATCGCTGCGAAGATGGTCAAGGCTGCAAACCCTCTTAACAGGTGGCTGGATGCTAAAAATGATGTTGATTCGACTGTCATCTATTTGATTAGTGATGGTTCAAGTAACATGACAGGAACTAAAATCTTTGTTGACGGGGCGCAGTCAATAGTTAGGCCAAGGATGAGATCATACATGTAATCCAAATCTTTTTCAGCAATGCCCATTGCCCTACATGTTGATGCTCTCTTGCAGTGGCTGATCTTGCGAGTTCACAAAGGGGCAAACATAAAAAGCCTGACTTGTTTTGGTGGTGCGAATATGTTTTCGACCCAAAACTCCCCAAACTCATTAGGTTAGAATGCATCTGTATTTTGTACAAGCAATCAAGCACAAGATATTTGATTGTATATGTACTGATTTTTCTGTCCACCAAACACTAGTATTTATATTATATCAAGGAAAATATGTATTTGCAAATATGAATTTCGTCAATTGTTGTTCTGGGTGCAAAAAAGTGATAAGATATCACAACGTTACTGTGGGATTAAGATCCTGTAGGAGCTCCAAATACTTGACATCGTCTATATTGAAAGTCATACGGCAGAGTTACAAGTGACCAAACATTAGCTTGGGATTAAGAAACATTGCTATAGTTGTCAGACTGAAGTTTGGACAAGGAAGGATTTGATTCTTTGCAGCAATTCAGCCTTCACAGAGTCTGGAACAGAAGCTGAGGCAAACACATTCGTAACAAAACCAATTCAGAAGATAGTAAGGTGTACTCGAGCGAGAAAGAGAAAATCACAAGGGAATACGTTTCGTGTTCAGTTTCAACAAGCAGGGTGAACTGGTTCACATGCTACCAGGGCTACATCCCTGGTTCATGTTGATTCCAGTGAGGATTTCACGGACCAACATAGGATAAGTTTCATTATAGGCAACATATTGACAATGTATGAGAAACTTTACCTCTTCCTTTTGGTGTTATAGCATGTATAAGATCATCAACAGCGACATTCTTACGACCTTTCTTCTTCACAAATTCCCTGATGAAAAATCAAACAAAATCCAACAATTAGTTCCTTCACCCAAGAGCTTCTTAAACCATACAGTAAAAACTTGCAATATACAAATAACGTAAATTAAGGATTCCCTTCTCCTAAATATTTTATTATTCAGTTAAAAGACATAAGAAAAAATCCACATTAACAGGGCAGTGTCTTCAATAAAGCGAGGAATATTGTCCCCAGAGTGTTCAAAATCACAAACAAAATCTAGATAGACTCATCAGAAAGCATAAGTGCAGCAAGCGAATAACTCAGATCTATTTTTATACATCAAATGTAGCTAGGCACTGATGAATGAAGATTAACAACCAAACACGAACTGCTTGGGTTACAGACCCCTTAGTCTGATACTTAACAAACAAGTATACACAATTCCACAATCAAAACAAGTATACACAATTCCACAATCATAACTTCCAGCCAATAATTATCACTGCATAAAAGGGCCATCAAGCAACTCCCACGACAATCAAAACATGACCAAGAGCCATAAGAACATATACACACCTACATTGAGCTTTCATATCATCCTTCCAACCGCACTCAATAAGCCTCTCTCTCAGCAGCTCCATCAACCGTTCCTTTTCCCCACTCTCAATCAACTATCCATTAAGCCACAAGCAACAAATCACTAATCAATTAATCAAACAAATCAATATTATTCTCATCAATTATATAACCTAATCAAAAACCCTAATTAAAATTAACCTTAATGCTGATAATCTCTTGGAAAGTGAGCTCCTTGTGCGTCTCATCGCCCCTATCCGGCGTTGGAGGTCGGTTTAGTGAAGCTCTCCTTCACCACCCACAAACAGATCTCAATTTCAATATACCCAACACAGCATCGTTCATCGGAACAATAAAGAACACAACTTTTAAATAAAGGGTTAAAATTTCGAAGGAAAAATTGAAAGAAATATTAACTCACATCTTCTCTGCTCTTGACAATTTTCAAGAACCACGCAGAAGAAAAGGGAAGCACAGGAAGAGAGAGAAATACAAGTTCAAAGCGATAACTCCCGCTAGGGATGCACAAAATTGGACCGGATTGTAAATCCGAACCGGACTGATTGTAAATTTACGGTCCAGTCCGATCCCGGTCTAATTACAGTCCGGTCCACGGTCCATAAAATTTTAGATTTACGGGTTACGGTCCGGTCCGGTCCAAGAGATTTACGGTCCGGTCCAAAAGATTTACGGTCCGGTCCGGACCGTAATATAAATTAAATAAATATAAAATATTAAAATATTAAAAATATATCATATAAAATAGATATATATCAATAAAAAATAAAAAAAGACCAAAATATTCCTGAAAATATTTAGAATATTTAATAAAATATATATAAAGTTAAAAATATATATTATTTTGATTTTCTTAATTAATTTTTTTAATTTAAAATTAAATAAAAATAATAATTACGGGTTTACGGTCCAAACCCGAACCGGACCGTAATTGGACCGGTCCGTAACGATCCGGTCCGGTCCACGATCCCCCATTTTCAAAAATTTACGGTCTACCGGTCCGGTCCGGACCGGACCGGTTGTACATCCCTAGTTTTTCAAACCCAAATCCAATTCGAAAAATAAATTATTAAAAAAAAAGTAAAAACAAAATTCACTATATATATAAAAAAGGGATTAAGTTTTAGGAGGATACACAAGTTTTTGTGAGACGGAATGACATCATCTCAACCGTTGATTTCAAATAATCCAACGGTTGATAATAATTTAATCTCAACCGCCCGTTTATTTTGCTAATTCAACCGCCTATTTTAATTCATAATTAATTTAATTTCAACCGTCAGATTAATCAAAATAAACGGTTGAAATGATGCTATTTTCTCTTATATAATTTTAATATCTCTTAAGAACCGAACTCTATAAAAAAGTACATAAAAAGTATTTTCATTAGCATTTGGCCTATGCATCATATTTGATATCAACAAGTAAGAAGATCGGCAAGTGCATACTTCTTTTGTTGCATTTGCATATATTAGCATTGTATTTTGGTAAACGTGTCATTCCATTGTAATGTACGTTTTTTTAGTAGTATATGAATTAGGATCTAGTAATGCGCTTCTATTAGCTACGATGTTGATATTTTTTACTATAACCCTACGTAATTTTGAGTGGACATTTGCTAAAACTACGTAGTTTTGGATCGCATTAAATAACTTTCGATGTACTGGATTTCAATCCGCAAGATATTATCATAGGATTCGTTGGAACTGACTCATTTATTTATTATCAGGTTACGCTAATTTAGCCAAGTCATTGAAAAACATTGTTTTAATTTAGTGAATTCTGTTCTTATTATGTATTGCATGCTTTGTTATTTACTTGACCTACTCTAGCAGTGAAATTAGGTTTATATCAATTGCATGATACTTAATTGAATTATCATAGAAGCAAAGCCTAGCGGTGGATTGTGATGATTTGATTAGGTAATTGTTACATCTTCTTGAGACTCTAGCGGGTAATAGAAGATAAAACTAGAATTAGGTAACAACCCTAGCAGGATTATCTAATTAGAACAATTATAATTTACTAGATTGATGCATGTGTGGTCTATGATTACTGGTTGCAATGAGATTTCCTGAACTGTGTTTTTCTTTATTAGTACTTTTAGTTGTAGTTAAACAAACTTCCAAAACCCCCTGATAAGAGTAGGATTAGTTGTAGTATAAGTCTTACACTAGATTACTTTCCCTTGGATTCGACCCTGCTTACTACTATACTTATTTTAAGTAGAAATATAAATTTAGATTTGCAGTGCACAACGACGCGCTGTCAATCACTCACATTTTATTACATGTGGGGTCAATATTAAAATAAGTAGACCAACTATAAATTCCATATCTTGAGTATTCAGCCGCCTTATTAAAATTTAACAACTACTTACCTTAATAAAATGTTCAGCCGCCTTATTAAGTACTTTTAAAACTGTAACAACTCACTGAATTCAAATTTTGAGACAAAACAACTAATAGTCATTAACTAATCATAGTTTTATTAATCAATAATCTACACATATATTTTGGAGAATATTTCAAAACAGTTCCTGGAGTTTTGAAATGGTTACAACTACGCGTTTTCAACTTCCGAATTTCATAATGTAGTCCAAATATAAAAGCGCTTTCTGTGATATATCTTAGACATTTTAAGAAGAGGCTAAAAATAGGGAAAGAACAGAGTAGAGCAGAACAGATCAATGGCGACGATTCAAATCGATCAGCTGAAGCAGTTGCATGACATATTCAACGACCCGACATGGACAAGGACGGAAGCTTAACCCATCTCGAGCTCGCCGCATTACTTCGGTCTGTAGGTTTGAAACCCACCGACGACTAGTTACATGATTTGGTCCACAACATCGACGCGAACAGCAACGGATCGATAGAGTTTGAGGAGCTGATGGCAACGATAATGCCATGTACGAATGAAGAGATTCATGTGAATCAGGAGCAGCTGATGCAGGTTTTTAAGAGCTTTGATAAAGATGGAAATGGGTACATCACGGCGGCGAAATTGGCTGGATCGATCGCATGAATGGGGCATCCGTTGATGTATGGTGAATTGACGAAGACGATGAGAGAAGATGATGCAGATGGTGATGGGTTATTAGTTTTAATGAGTTTCGGATGATCAATGCCAGGCCGGCATCTGATTTTCTGGGGAACGCGGTGGCTTGAGGAACAGAATGTCGTCGATGATGTATTCTATTCGTAGCTAACCATGTATTATATCGTCGCTAAAGGTATTAGTGTGGTCGATGGGTCTGTGGGTGTAGGAGTTGACTTTGGTCATGGTGGTGTAAATGACTTTTTGTAACTTTGTAGGAGTTTGTAAATGTGATTTTTTCATTTGAGCTTTGCTTGCGTACCACTGTGAGTTGGTGCCAATCGAACTCTCGAATTGCGATACATGACAGAATTTAATAGATGAGTGATACGCATAGATGTTTTTTGATAATTTCATCGAATTTATCATAATATTCTTAGGTGAGATGTGTACATAGGGCAGGAAAGAGGAGCAATTTAGTTTTTTTGACGGCTGATGCATCAAATATTTCTCTTCTCTTCTCATTTAATTGAATAATGATTTATGCCTCATTTTGTAGCGACAACTATGTCAATTGATCGTCTTTGCTAGTCTCCAAAATTTATCGTTAGATCCACCATTTTTCACTATAATTTTGTAAACAAGATTAAAATTTGTTATGCATTTGACGTACACTTTCAAACATTACCCATCACATATTTCACATTTGATTCAAATTTTATGAACAATATTTAAACATGAGGGAATTATTGTGGACCATGTTTAATTGAGGAATAAAGACGAGCAAGGAAAGAGCTTAAAAAGTCTTGTTCACTTGGCCAACAAAGAGATAAATAAGAGGTTTGATGATGAGAGGAAGGTCGCGTTTGAGCTGCTAATTTCTATGGCTTCTTCTAATACCTCAGCTGGAGATGAGAGTTCTCAACGGCAGAGGGGGGAGGACTAGTGATGGTGATTTCGAGAGTGGTGAAGGTGAAAATGGACAACAAGGGACGATTGGTGAGGAGGTGGTGCACGTTGCGGAGGAGACATTTTTGGTTACTCGGCTTGGACAGAAGCTGATTGATTATTTAGGGTATTCAATGCCTCAATTCCTAAATTGGTGAGTTTCTTTATATATTTGAAATATTTACAACTTGTTTCTGATCAACTTTTTCTTTTCTTTTAGGGTTGGCTATAGATGGATTACAAGGCTTCTTGCGCTTCAATGTGTTAAACCTTTAGGTTTTGATTATGACAAATATTGTTAAGATATTTTAAATTGATATTAGAAATATTATTTAAGAAATATCTTAACAAGAATATCTAGTGGAAAGATAATCATGAATTTAAGTAATATATCTTGGATTATCTTTTGGAAACAAAGATTTGAATAAATATTATATGTGACATTATCTTGACTTTATATATTCCATATAATATTTATATCATTATCTTGAATAAATATTCTAGATATTATTATATCTTGTAAACTATGATTATTTTAGAAAAATTTGTGATTTTCACAGGATTTAGGAAAGAGATAATGATGCAGGATTTAGGAGTATATAGGGCAGCAGTGCATATAAATATGCAGCAGTCTTTTGAAGAAAGTTTGGAGCTTTTATTGTGTGTGTGATTGTACGACGGTTTTGGATCTAGAGAGGTGCGTCTCAGCAGTAGCGGTGAATCCTCGGATTATTCAGAAGTGTGCGTGAAGAGGTTGTGAGCGTGTCATTTAGAGTGAGGTCAAGAGAGTACAAGTTCATAAACTAAGTCCTTGTAGGCGATTGTCATTGAATTGTAATTGACAAGATATCTAATAAACAAGCTCTCAAGCTCTTACAAATCCTTCTAGGAATTCCTAAAAGGTAGTGGTTTTACTCAATACTTGTTGGTATTGAGGTTTCCACTATATATTGTGAGTACTTTAATTTCTGTTATTTTACACGATTTTATTATTTTAATTCCGCTGCTGAGTTACTCGTTGCAATACCTCTCGAGGAACTCACTGACTGTGTTACCTCTCGGGGAACGCAAAGTCTGTGTTACCTTACGAGTAACTCAACTCCTGCGATACCTCTGTGGTAACTCCAACAAAGATACCTTTGAGGGAAGGCTATAGTAACGATCAAACACAATGTTATTCTATATTGATTATGCCGGGTTTTATCTAAGGTTTTGGTTGCACTATTCTGTTAGTTATTTGTGTGATTTCAAGATTAGTTGTTCTTTTATGTTTATGTATGAAAGAAGTGGCTGCAAAGGAAATAGTGGATTCCATTCGGCTTTAAGAATGCTATAATTTGTTGGATCGTGATGAGTTTTCTTTTATTTTGCAGTCAGGTATTACTATTTTTTCTCGAAGCAAGTTCATAGGAGTATAATATATAGTGATTAACCATGCAATAGGTGTGATTATGACTTA
The DNA here is from genome assembly GCA_006409495.1 of Sedum album. NCBI lineage: Eukaryota > Viridiplantae > Streptophyta > Magnoliopsida > Saxifragales > Crassulaceae > Sedum > Sedum album. The sequence goes on from QZGG01002273.1 coordinate 23,318, forward strand.
TAGGAAAAATCTGCAATACTTGCTAAACCGACCTCCAACGCCGGATAGGGGCGATGAGACGCACAAGGAGCTCACTTTCCAAGAGATTATCAGCATTAAGGTTAATTTTAATTAGGGTTTTTGATTAGGTTATATAATTGATGAGAATAATATTGATTTGTTTGATTAATTGATTAGTGATTTGTTGCTTGTGGCTTAATGGATAGTTGATTGAGAGAGGGGAAAAGGAACGGTTGATGGAGCTGCTGAGAGAGAGGCTTATTGAGTGCGGTTGGAAGGATGATATGAAAGCTCAATGTAGGTGTGTATATGTCCTTATGGCTCTTGGTCATGTTTTGATTGTCGTGGGAGTTGCCCTTTTATGCAGTGATAATTATTGGCTGGAAGTTATGATTGTGGAATTGTGTATACTTGTTTTGATTGTGGAATTGTGTATATGTTAGATCCTGAGGTTCACATCCCTCAAGAGGGTTTTGAGGTTCGGATACCTCTTGTGAACTCAAAGGATCTCGTACCCATGTTTTGATGATGACAGCATTCATTTGATGTCTTGAATGAAGTGTTTCAGGTTGCCATACCTGAACTAAGGACAGAAGGTCTTGACAATCACGAAGGACTTGATAGGATCAAGTACCTGGGATTAGCAATCAGGGACCTGAGGACACAGTAGATCACGTGAAGGACAGCAGAGCTGGAAAGAGAAAAGCATGCTGCAAATAGTACCAATCAGCCGACCTTGGAACTCGAGAATATCTTGAAGATATTGGAGACCATGCTGCACCTATGGATAATAGGAGGCCAGCCGAAAGCACAAAGTGAACAGTGCCGTCCATCGGTCACTGTTCATCCGAGGACAAGACCCTGCACGTGGGTCTCTATTCAAAATGAGAAGGATGAACTCATTTTGAACTCTCCCTCCCATTCGAAACTCAAGCAACTCAAGAATCTAGAGAGTGATTCAAGTGAGTTGAAGATCTTCTTGTGTAAGGCTAAAGTGCATCAAGGAGATAAGCTCGGAGTTGAAGGTTCTGAAGGACCTGGTGGCAGGAGGACATCCCAGCAGCAGTGCGAGGGATCTCAGGAGCAACCAAGGGTGTTCTGTGTAAGGCTGAAGTGCATCAGAACCCAGATCCTTGGTGTGAGAGAGCTACAACAGATTCAGGGGGAATCGTGTGAAGGTAGCGTCTCTGGAAGTCACGAACAGGGTACTGACCCTGGGTAAGCTGACTTTTGTTTGTAATAGCTTGTGTTGTTGTTACATAGTACAAACTATTGTTTTGTATAGTCGATTGATTTAATAAAGAAATCATTCGACATCATTTCCGCTGCGTGTTACTTTGTGAAGTCCCTGCAGTCTGGGATCAGGTCCCTAACAGTTCCTGAGTCTCTAGATACACTAACCACGGTCCTTCAATTGGTATCAGAGCCCTGTGCTCTAGATTGTTGGTTAGTTTGCAGGTATGTCAGGTGATTCGTTCTCAACGCCTCCAAAGCTCAAACCGGGAGAGTATGACTCTTGGGCGATTCGGTTCGAGGAACACGTCCTTGCTTTAGATGGCGAGGTATGGCAGATCATTGAGCAGGGTCGTCAGCTCATCATGGATGATGAAGACCAGACCAAAGAGAAGCCGAGGGCTCTCTACAACACTGAGGACTTCAAGAAGCTTCAGAAGAACGCTCAGGCCATGAAGGTTCTGCATGCTGCTTTGGAACCTGGTGATCTAGAGAAGGTCATCATCTACAAGACCCGTCTGAGGTCTGGGATGCCTCAGGAGGATATATGATGGTTCGGGGGACGTCAGGAGAACAGGATCCTCACTGCTCAGATGAGGTACAGGAGTCTTCGCCAAAACAAGGATGAGTCGATACATGGGTATCACTCAAGGTTTCAAGGATGCTTGGCTGCCTTGTCAAGACTTGGAAAGGAATACGAGACATGGGAGATCACCCATCACTTCCTTCAAGGATTGTCACCGGAGTGGGATGACATATCAAGGACCTTAGCTCTCTTGCTGATACTAAGAAAATGACCCTAGAGGACCTGGTATCTAAGCTGGAGAGCGACATGCTTATTGAGAAGATGAAGCTCGAGGGACGTGAACCTCAAAGATCCGGAAAACAGATTGCCTTGGTCTTCGAGAGAGGGAAGAACCAGAAGAACTCCAAATGGAAGAAATTCAACAAAGGTTCTGGTGGAAAGAAAGAAGGAAAAGGGGATGAAAAACTTTTGACCGATGCTGTCAAGGTCATGAACCTGAATCCAAACCAGAGGGACTCGAAGACCCAGCGTCAGAAAAGAACTGCAACAATGGACGATGAGTGCTTCTATTGTGGCAGAAAAGGACATTTTGCTAAGGACTGCAGAAGGAAAAAGTGGGATCAAGCTCATAACAAGAAAAGACCTCACTAGGGGAGAGCATAATTCGGTAATTTTCGAATTACCGAACCGAATTTTCTTTACCGAAAAATTTCGGTTCGGTAAATTTGTTAGTTCGGTAATTTCGGTAAATTACCGATCGGAAATCGGTAAAAAAATAACGGTAATCGAAATAAGTATTGTAATTCGGTAAATTACCGAATTTACCGAATTTACTAAATTAATAATTATTTAATTTATTAAATATAAATTATATTTTTTATCTTATTATTTGTCTTGCAAAAATATAAAAATTTTAAATATAAATTTGTTAGTTCGGTAAATTCGGTAATTTCGGTAATTTTCGAATATTTACCGAAATTTTCAATTTACCGAATTATCGGTAAATTGATAATTCGGTTCGGTAATCGGAATAATAATATTATGTCGGTAAATTCGGTTCGGTAAATTCGGTAAATCGGTAAATCGGTAATTTACCGAATGCTCTACCCTAGACCTCACGGTGAGAGATCGAAGGACAACAAGGCCATGATCGCTGCTTGGGGGGACTCCGAGGAAGACAGCGACCTTGATAGTCAATGTGAGATCAAGTCCTTTAAGAGGACCACATGTCTTATGGCCAGAGGTGGATCTTCATCATCCTCATCCTCGGAGGTAAAGAATACCTCTAAGTCATCTACTTTTGAATCACGTACCGATCTAATTAATATTATTAGAGGCTTTCATGATAAATATTATGAGTTGTCTAATGTGATTGCTAAGCAAGATGCTCAGCTTGTTGAGAAGGATGCCAGGATTAGGCAGCTTGAGACTGAACTCAACAGAAGACAGGGTTGCGAACTAGTCGCGGACCTGGTCAAGCTAAGCAGGGTCGTGAACCTACTGCAAGGGTAAAGACAAATGTTCAGGGAACAAAGAAGTCAAGACCCGGTCTTGGTTATGGTGAGGTAACCATACTGAAGAGACCTCCACAAGCTGGTGAGCCTAGGAGTACTCCACATGTCAAGGTGGACCTTCAAGACAAGGCTAGGACATATGGTAAGGGATACCGTATATGGGCAAAGAATGCTCAGGGTCGCGAACCAGCAAGGATCGACTTCAACCATCGAAAGAAGAAGATTGCTGAGTTCAAGAAGGAGAACTTCAAAGGGAAGAAAATCTGTTTCCATTGTGGAAAGGAGGGACATTTGAAGAACAAGTGTTGGAAAGCTTCCAAAACTGAGGTTCAGGACCCTGGTTTCAAGCGAGGGACGCGTACCCGGATTGACAAGGATGTCAAAGCTGATGCTAATGTTTCTAACCCTATTGTTTGTGTTGGTTCTGTTTCTAAGAAGAAACCCAAAGAGGCAAAGCTCGTTTGGGTTCGTAAGAACTGATTGTTTGTGTGCAGGTGAAGAGAGGGACTGGTACTGGAACAGGTCCCTGGTATATGGACAGCGGGTGTTCAAGCCACATGACTGGAAAATGGACTATTTCTCTTCACTGCAGCAGCATCCAGGGGGCTCTATTACCTTTGGAAACAAGAGCAAGGGTGAGATCTTTGGTACCGGTATGGTAAGCTTATCGGAGAAGGTTAGCATTGATAATGTGAACTTGGTTCATAACTTAAATTTGATTTACTTAGTGTTTATCAACTTTGTCAAGGAGGAAACAACAAGGTTGTTTTCACATCTAATGGGTGTTTTGTTAAGTCTCTTAGCACAGGTAAGATTCTTCTCAAAGGCACGGTTGATAATGGGGTATACAAGACCGATCCAAGTTGGGATCCGGATGAGTACCTCTGTTTGTCATCTAGGGCAGACAACTCAAACCTTTGGCATAGACGTCTTGGTCATGTGAATCGGAAGTTGATGCAGAAACTTCAGAGGTTGGATCTTGTTCGGCCTTCCAGAACTTGGTCAGGTACCTGATGAGGTATGTGTACCCTGTACAAGAGGAAAGCAGACAAGGACCTCATTCAAGCCAAAGAAGGTTGTGAGTACCAGCAGTCCCTTGGAATTGGTGCATATGGACTTATGCGGACCAATGAGGACTCAATCAATCGGAGGGAACAAGTATGTGTTCGTCTTGGTTGATGATTATTCAAGGTTTACATGGACGATTTTTATATCTTCAAAGACTGAGGTATTTGATCGGTTCGGAACCTGGGCTAAGGAAGTAGAGACTTCACTTGTTCAGAAACTCAGAAGCATCAGATCGGATCATGGCACTGAGTTTGACAACGCACAATTCATCAGCTGGTGTGCTAGTCAGGGCGTTCATCACAACTTCTCAGCTCCAAGGACTCCACAGCAGAATGGGGTAGTTGAGCGAAAGAACAGGACCCTGGAAGATATGACCAGGACCTTGTTGCTTGAGAGTGGACTGCCAAAGAGATTTTGGGCAGAGGCCATGAGCACGGCCTGCTATGTGTTGAACAGGGCCTACTTGAGGCCACTTCTGAACAAGACCTCGTATGAGTTGTTGAAGGGCAGAAGACCTTCTATATCACACTTGAGGGTATTCGGATGTCGATGCTTCGTTCATGACAATGGGAAACATCAGCTTGGGAAGTTTGATGCAAGAAGCGAAGAAGGCATATTCGTAGGGTACTCAATGCATAGTAGAGCCTACAAGGTGTACATCATGAAGACTAGATCAGTCGAGGAGAGTGTACATGTGGTTTTTGACGAGAATGTCATGCCAAGGAACCCTGCTGAGGTTCATGACCCTGGCAACGCAGAAGGAGGTCAGGAACCAGCAGAAGTCTTTGTCTTCACACGGCCAGATGCTGAAGACACAGAGGGTCCGGTACAAGAGGGTATCGATGAGGCACAAGAAGGTGTCGATGGGAATCCAACACAAGAGGGTGTTGATGAGGCACTTGAAGCTGCCGGTGAAGAACCAGTACCTGAGGGAACTGATGAGGCACAGGAGGTTGTCGAAAGGAATCCAGTACCAGGTATTGATGAGGGTATTGAGAGACTTGTGCAAGATCAGTTGCATGAAGATCCGCAGGAGGTACTTGAGCCAGATCAGGTATCTCAGGGAGATATCACAGAAGGTGATGGTCTCAGGTCTGCGACCACAGGAGTGGTTGTCCAGATGAGGACGGAGGACCTGTCCCAGGAGTTTCGAGAGCAGCATCTTTCATTACTCACTAGGCATTGAGTCAGGGATCTGCTGAAGATACTCATCATTGGAGAAGACGAAGTCGAGGGTTCGGAACCTGAGGGACTTGTCTTGGAGTCGCGATTGGTGGTCAGGGACCATCAGGTATATGTGACTTGTGTGTGATAGTTAGCAACACTATTGCATGTGTTCAGGATCCAGAGGTTGTTGATGACGATCTGGCCGAGGCACTGGCGCAGAATCAACATCATGAGGATCAGGATCAGGTACTTGAACAGGATCAGGTATCTGATGACAATATTCAGCACAAGAGGGTGCTGATGGAGATCAGAAGGAAGCTGATCAGGGTCCAGATCTAGAGATTGCTGATGAAGATCCAGCCAAGGTACAGGTGTGGGATGACAGCATGAGGATCATGGACAGGTACTTGAACAGGATCAGGTATCTGAGGGCAATAACAATGATCACATTCCTAATGGGGAAGCCATAAGAGACGTGGTTCCATTGAGGAGAAGTACTCGGGTTAGTCAATCTAATACCATACTTTGTGATTTCTATTGTTACGCGTAATTGCAGGGGGAACGAGTTCATACTGCGTTCATGTCCCTGGTGTAGTCTAAGAAGGTCGTGAACGATCTTGGGACCCAGACTGGGTTCAGGAGATGCATGAGGAATTGCATCAGTTCGAGAGGAACAAGTGGTGGACTTATTCACCAAGGCCCTGAGCAGGGACCTTTCGAGAAGTTCAGAATGGCTCTTGGTATGATCTCTACCTAGTGAGGTACTCCTAACTTTTCTTTCAATGATTGGTTAGAGTAAGGTAGTTAGTTATGCTTATAAGCCTGAGGTATGTGATCTGTCTATGTGTGATAGATTGATTGCATGTATTACTTCTTGATTAATTGTGATATTGTCATGTTAGTGCTTGGAATGTCTTTCATTTCTAGCCTAAGTACCTTCCGGATCTTGATCCCAAACCTCATGAAGGAAGTGTACATAAGCCACCTAGCCATACACACTGAGGGACCTGATGAAAAATTCACTTAAAGGTAAGATGTGAGTGACTTCAGTTGTGATGTTCTACACTTTATAACCCTTTGGGTTCAGCCAATCCATCACAACGTCCCTTGTGTAGTCTTTGGAAAGGTATGGGTATGGCATTCACTTGTTCAGGTCAGTGAACAGATTCAGGTACTTGAGCAATATGCTGAGGTATGTGTGCAAGTCAGATCCCTATCCAGATGCAGAAGGAGAAGAAGTCTCCAGTAGTGGCACTGAAGTTCAGATCCCAGAAGGTGGACCTGAAGCAACAATGGGGGACGCAATGGAGATTGCGGACCAGCCGACGGTCAAGGTATCGATTGTCGAAGGCATCCAGTAAGCAAAGACGCTTATGGCTGCAGCAGGTTCAGGAACCTGCAGGCACACACCAGGTATGCGAACCAGGAAGGTTCAGAGAAGGAACCAAGCCCTGAGGGAAGCACCAAGGTAGTGGATGCTTCAATGCCCTCATTCAAAAAGCTAAGGACATGAGTGTACGAGTCAGAGGTTCAGGAACCTCGTGATAAAGAAAAGGTTGTTCTGGAGCAGAGACTTTATAAGATCAAGGATGTGATCTTGGAGTTGGAGGAGAGGATGACACGGCGAAACTTGGAGTTTGATGTCGTGAAGAAAAGAAGTCAATATGGAAGTCAGAGGTTCAGGAACCTCGTGATTAAGATCAAGGATGTGATCTGGGTTGGGAACCTATTTCTGGGTCAGGTTCGCGAACCTGAATCAGTGAATGCTAATACCCTACGCCACCATAGACTTGTCCATTCCTTGCTCCCCACCACATTTATCCTTTCTTTGTTACGCACTCTTGACATCTTGCATTTAATTTTGAAGTTTGCATAATTTCAATTTTATTGCATGTTTTGACTAATCCTATTGATGGCTTATTTGTTTAACTCTCTAATCCTTATTTGATGATGCCAAAAGGGGGAAGAGTTATGGGTATCTCACTCAGGGGGAATCATATCAGGGATCTGTCCCTGATACTCGAGTGAGAGCCCTGGTCTAGGCTAAGGGGGAACTGTCCATACTTGTGACTCACTGATAGATTATGTTCATTTGCTATGCTTTCATTTATTGTCTATCATGTGTTTGTCATCATCAAAAAGGGGGAAATTGTTAGATCCTGAGGTTCACATCCCTCAAGAGGGTTTTGAGGTTCGGATACCTCTTGTGAACTCAAAGGATCTTCATACCCATGTTTTGATGATGACAGCATTCATTTGATGTCTTGAGTGAAGTGTTCAGGTTGATATACCTGAGAAATGGACAGAAGGACTTGATGATCACGAAGGACTTGATGAGGATCAAGTACCTGAGATGAACATCAGGGACCTGAGGACACAGCAGATCACGTGAAGGACAGCAGAGCATGAAAGAGAAAAGCTTGCTGCAGAAAGTACCAATTAAGCCGACTTTGGAACTCGTGAATATCTTGCAAAAGATAGAGGAAGCCATGCTATACCTAGTGGATAATAGGAGGCAGCCGAAAGCACAAAGTGAACAGTGCCGTCCCATCGGTCACTGTTCATCCGAGGACAAGACCCTGCAAGTGGGTCTCTATTCAAAATGTGAGGAATGGAGCCATTTTGAATTGTCCCTCCCATTCGAAACTCAAGCACAACTCAAGGAATCTAGAGAGTGATTCAAAGGAGTTGAAGATCTTCTTGTGTAAGGCTAAAGTGCATCAAGGAGATAAGCTTGGAGTTGAAGGTCTGAAGGACCTGGTGGCAGGAGGACCTCCCAGCAGCAGTGCAAGGGAACTCAGGAGGAATCCAAGGAGGTGTCTTCCATCCAGACCTCAGTGAGCAACTCAAGGATCTAGCAAGAGATTCGAAGGAGTTCAAGTGTTCTTGTGTAAGGCTAAAGCGCATCAAGAACGGCAGCTCGGAGTTGAGGGACTCGAGGACCTGGAGACACGGTGGAGGGATCTCAGGGAGGATAAGGGTGTTCTGTGTAAGGCTGAAGTGCATCAGAACCCAGATCCTTGGTGTGTGAGAGCTACAACAGATTCAGGGGAATCGTGTAAAGGTAGCGTCTCTGGAAGTCACGAACAGGGTACTGACCCTGGGTAAGCTGACTTTTGTGTTGTAATAGCTTTTGTTGTTGTTACATAGTACAAACTATTGTTTTGTATAGTCGATTGATTTAATAAAGAAATCATTCGACATCATTTCCGCTGCGTGTATACTTTGTGAAGTCCCTGCAGTCTGGGATCAGGTCCCTAACAGTTCCTGAGTCCTTAGATACACTAACCACGGTCCTTCACTTCTTGATTAAGTTTTCAGCAGGAAAAGTAGTTCCATAGATTGACTCACCTCCTGAACCGTTTTGGTTTAGTATATCACCTCCTCGGCAAATGTTCATTGACGGAACTATGTTGAAAAACTTTGATCCTTTGTAGTGTAGTGGCTTACCATTTTGGCCAATACCTTTTTCTCCAGTGCAGAGTGCTCTAAAGTTCTCAGCTGTGAGGGGTGTGGTATCATTGTATCAATGTCCAGCTCTATTGTTATACGACCGGTTGAGATTCCGTTGATCGATATGTCAAGAAATACTTTAGGTTTTCCTGATCCACTGCCTTGCAGTGCTTTCTTGTCTTTGCAGCATTGGTCCAATTTTTCCGTTATTTCTTTCATCTTTCTTCTAGCTCAAATTTATAATTCTCCAGCTGAGATACTTTTGTCTCAAGATTTGCATTTTCAGATTCTGCTTCTGAGACTTTAATCTCTAATGCAGCCTTCTCATCCTCTAGGTGGGCTTTATCCTCTTCAATGAACGATGAGGCCAAGTCCAGCCGAGTTTTAGCAGCCTCAAACCGACTCTTTGCAGCAGTCAGTTGTTTAGTAGCAGCTTCAAATCTGTGCTTGGCTGCTTTGAGACTAGCTTCCGCAGCTTCAAGCCTTGTGTTGTCGATATTCGTCTGAGCCTTGGCAGCTTCCAAGTGTCCTCTGGCAGTTTCCAACTGCTCCCTCGCTTTTTCGAGTCGGGTCTGAGCAGTCTCCAACTGGGACTTGGCAGCTTCGAGTTGGGATTGAGCAGCCTTCAACTGGGACTGTGCAACCCTTAGTTGGCTCTTCTCTGTTTCAAGTTGAACCTTCTCAGCCTTCAGCTCCAATGTGTCTGCTTCCAATTTGGCTTTCACAACTTTCATTTCGCGGTCTAAAATCAGAACTTTTTGCTGATCCACCACCTTTGGTGAGCTGCCATTCCATCTTCTCTGCTTTCAGCTCAAGCTTAGCAGCTTCAAGATCGAACCACTCAGCTTGTATCAACTCTCTCTCCAGCTCCAACTCATCCGTGTGTATGCATTTGGATTGAAAAGTCATCTTATCATATGCAAATCCTCACAAAAGTCTGATCTTAAAGGTGTATGGCTCGTCCAGAGTTCAAATATTTGTTTCGGGGATGAAAATATGATTCAAAACCTCTACACATTTATAAGGGAACGCCATATCCTCTCATCATATACCTCTACGTGTAACCCACTTCATCAGCCACCGGTCACAATTAGATCTTATCTTAATTTGTTTAACATTGATTATAATTGTATTACGATGCTCCCTAGCTGTCCTGTTCATCTGTTTTCATTTCTCAACACACATAAAATACGACAACAATGCAGGACTTTGTAGCAATTGAACAAGTGACTTAAAACGAAATAAAAACAATCAAAACAATATTAACATTGAGAAAAATATTTATCAAAAAAAACATTGAGAAAAATAAAATACTTCTTATTCAACAAACTTGTTCGATACATCTCGATCAGACCGGACTTCTTCTAACACTTCCTCTCGACGACTTTCCAACATTTTAACGAGCTACAATAGTTCTAATTGTTAAACTTTCAGATCATGAGAGCCATGAATGAAAGTTTTCAGATTAAATAGTTCCATGAATGCATCAAAATAATAGATTCACCCATTTTACCCTAATTCTTCTGCGTAGAATTTTACAACAAGCACCAACACTGAAAGATTTAAAGAGCAGTCGAAGTTTAACATTCAAATTACACGTACAGAGACTCTGATGAATTCCGACAAATGATCGATCGCTTCCTGAAGTCGCTGAATCGCTCGAATCGAACTTAACCTCGAGAACCCTAATTCCCAATTGTTTGAATTGAGAGCTGTTTGTACATCAGACCCCCAACATTCTTAAAATTACAAATCCACCCCCTAATTGACTGTTAATTGAGAAAATGGAAACCGCCATTTAAAACTGACTCAAAACGCGGACAGTAAAACACAAAACGACACGTACGATGACAACTAAACACAATACTTGTAATGCAATTTCAAATGCCTGAAAACAAAATGGAGCTATTGAGCAAGATGATCTGATATCAACGTTTACATCATTTGGCCATCAAATGGCTTTTGCTGCACATTGTTAATCACTCTCAAGGTGTCCGCATTCGGCAATGACGCAAATAGCTCCTTGTGCAATAGACTGTATCTGCAACACAATATCCATGCCCTCAACCACATGTCCAACTAAGAAATTATGTTCACATGAATATTCAACATCTTCCGAACTGATGTAAAAAACAGATCGTTTAAACATTTCATGATTTGTTTCACCTCCAACTCCAATCATGCTGACATCACCAGCAGTAGAATGTTTTTTGATGAGATCGCTAGGAATTTCAAAGTGGTCAAATCCAAAAATGTCATCCATCGTGCGAACACCGCCACTGATTGAATTTGGGAAGGTCTGGAACATTGTTCCCTTGTAATGTTGCATTGTCCCATTTAGGCGGTCAACACCATTCTCCCCAGTACAGAGCGTTCTAAATACATCAGATGAACGTGGTTCGCTGTGTGCAAGAAGCTCAATCACAATACGACCAACTGAACGTCCATCGATGTTTATGTCTAAGAACACCTTGGCATTTGCTCCATCTCCTTGCATCATTTTCTTCTTCTTATCTAAATGTCTTTCCGTAATGTCCAATTGTATTTCTTCAAACTTGGCAAGCTGGGCAGCTTCCATATTATATCTCTCAGCCATCTTCTAAGATTTGCTTGTAGAAAAAATGAAATTAGTATTTCTTAGAAGACTGGAAATATATAACACATATTTAGTTAATAGTAAATCATAAAATGTTGAATACTAAGGTGTTTGTAAATGGGAAATTGTAACTTACAGGAGGCAGTCATTGTTTAAGGCTTTGGAGCATGACTTATAACATCACTCAGCATGTGGTCTGCCATTTTTAAGGTAACCTGTCATTTTTATAGATGAACTGATTTCCTTTGTTTGTTCATCATAAAATAAACTTCGATAAATGATATTCCACACAAATGTACCGTCTTCCATTTCATTTTTGAGAATTATTCGATAACATAACATAAACCAAAACACCTAGTTTTTTGATCTTTATAAATCGATACTAAACAAACTCAACGAGAGATTTGTCCGCTGTTCACGATCTGCACGGTACCAAATGACATCTTGGTTTCATTTGGGAATGCTTCATTTATGGCATGCACTATATTCATACCTTCAATAACTTTTCCAACCAATATCACCTCCTCAGCCACATCCCAGTGCGAGTTGAATCTCGTACTTATCAAGAAAGAACATCTACAGTTAGCTTCAGATATTGTTACCATTGAAACATCACCAGGGCCACTGTGTTTTCTTGTCTGCATTTCACCTTTTGCAGTCCCTCCGTAAACTGAATCAGATTGGTTATAATTTCCTTTTATAATGTCACCTCCTTCTATGCAATAGTTTTTGTACGAGAATGTTATGGATGTGCCTTTGTAGTGAAGAGGTTTGCCTGATGGGTTGACACCTTTCTCTCCAGTGCATAGTGAGCGGAAAATCTCAGCTTTGCGGTGTGGAGTGTCTGCGTAAAGCTCCATAACAATACGATTAACCGGTCCACCACGTATCGATATGTCAAAGTACACTTTAGGATTCTCAAGCTTAAAGTTTTCCACTTCAGGTTGTTCGGTTTCACTTTTAACTCGCTCAAGCTCTGCTCTTGTTTCACTTTTGACTCGCTCTAGCTCTGTTCTTGTTTCATTTAGTTCATTTTCCAACTTTTCCTTACCATTCTTCATTTCAGATATGTCTATTTTCAGTCGTTGAATCTCCATTCCACTCTCTTTCTTTTCAGCTTCGACTTTCAGTTTGTCCTTCTCCATTTCGCTTACTGTTCTTCGCAGTTGAGCATTTTCTTCCTCTAGGCCTGAACACTTCCCCTTAACTCCAGCAGCAATAGCTTCCAATTGAGTTTTGGCATTCTCTAACTTACTCTTAGCATTACTCAGTTGTTTTGTTGCCAAATTAAATCTTCTCTTCGCAGCTTCAAGACTTATTTTCGCCACTTCAAGTCTCATATTATAGCCCTAAATCAGAACCTCCTCCTTCTCTCTTGACAGTTTCTTCCGGCGGCCTCTTCTTCGGGGTGGAGCAAGAAGTCCATCCTCTTGTAGTGATGTACCTTCTTCTCTACCCCTAGGAGATCTTGCACTTCCTTTGTTGTTTCCTTTCCGGTCTTTCCTTTGTTGTTTCCTTTTCTTCTTTAGGATCCCCTAAAGCTTTTGCTCTAGTTTTTTACTAGTTCTTCCTCCATGCCTTGAGTCTTCTTGGCTCCTGTCCATCGGGGTTTTTGGCTGGGCTTGGTAGCAGGCTGGGACTGCTTTCCCGGTTTTGTTTCAGCGTTTTGGATGGCTGAGGGCCAGGCATCCGTCGGCCACGGTGGGTTTGAGTCTATGGCGCTTGAGGTTGTGGTTTTTCTGTTGCCTTGGGAATAAATCGAGGTGAGATGTGGTGGCTCTGTCTTGAGTGGCGAGAGGTCGGACGGGACTTTGGAGCGGCCGGATTGACATGGGTCGAGTGGCTGGCTACGGATCTGAGGCATCGAGGGGGTTTGGTGCTGCGTGTGGAGGATGGGGGTTGCGAGGTTTTGCTCACGGCGAGCTGATCTGAGCGGCAAATCTGAGTGGCGGCGTGGTGGATCTGAATTGCGGAGGACGGGATGCAGCGTGGTATGCTCGGCCACGCTGCGGCTTGGGTTTGGACTGCACGAGGCGGATGCGGAGGACGCGGAGCTGCGAGGGTTTGCTCGCCGAGCGGATCTGAGCGGCAGTCATGAGCGACGGGAGTTGTGGATCCGAGCGGCGGAGTGGTGGATGGGAGGCAGCGGGAGTGTGCTCAGGCGAGCGGCGGCGCTTGGGGTTGGGGATGCGATGCTAGGGTTTGGAGCAGCATGAGGAGGCGGCTGGGCTTGTTGTCTTTGGGCCTGTTTGGGCCAGATCCGTTGCTTATGTCTATTCTGCTTTTCATGGTCCTAGTGCCCTCTCGGTCTTTTGACTGGGCTGCTTTGATGGTTTTCTCGAGTCCGGATGATGTATGGACTTTGGTGAGTTCGTTGGGATGGCGCCGATCGTGGCCTGCTTCACAAATTGCTCTTATGAGACTTCCTCGACGTAGAGTTGTCTTAGAATTTGTCCCTTCGTTTATGTTTCATTTGCACGAACTGTAATATCTTTTTCTATGAAATATTCTCACCTTGAATCAAAAAAAAAGTCTCATATTATAGATTTTCGGTTCAGACTTGACGGTCTCTAATTGTTTACGCGCATTCTCCAACTCATTCCTAGCTTCTTCTAACTCAATCTTAGCATCTTCCAGTTGAGACTGAACATCCATCAATTTATTTTGAGCAAGTTTAAGTTTAATCTTCTCATCCTACACAACTGCACTTGTGCTGCTTCCAACTTAACATTTGCAGCTTCCAGCTCCTTTTTGCAATCACAAACCGGAGATGATCCCCTTTTTGTGAACTTCCATTCCAACTAGTCAGCTTTGAGTTCAAGCTTAGCAGCTTCCAAATCCAACTTTGTCAGCCTCCATACGTTCCATTGCTTCCTCCAATTCCTCTGTATCCATGCATTTCGATATTGAAATCATCTTCTTTTACTGCTCAGAAAATGTAGCACTCCCCCTTCAAACCTAGTTTTTGTGGTCAAGAGTATTTTGAGTAGGTTGATGATAAAAACTATGAAACATGTGTGTCTATATTTAGAGGGTGCCTCTGGTGGATCCACTACTATTTGGTGGATCCATGAGTCCAGATCTGAACCACACATTTAATAGATCGGATAAATGATATTGTGACACCTGTCAGATGGATTAAAAATTAGTTTGGTTAGTAATGAATTGAGATTTAATGTGATGAGGGTAGTTATGTCTTTGCGTATGAGGCTCCTCTGTGTCCCTCTCTCACTCACTCTTCTGTGTCAGTCTCTCACAGTCTCACCCTCTCACCATCTCCTATGGATCCATCCGCTCCGAAGTGTACTCACCTTGAAACCCATTTCGAGACGCAATGTGGAGAGAGGAAATCAAAACGAAGCGGGAGGCTGAGAGTATAAAAGGCGACGAAGAGGCGACCGGAGATAGCGACACCGATCCTCACACGCCTCCGGATCTGATCAAACCAGAGGAGCACTGAAGAGCAAAAGCAGTTGCAGCTCCTCCTCAACCGAACCTCCGAGCAACTGCTCACGCTTCCGCATCTCCAATTCATCTTCATCTTCCAATTCCTCCACAGATCTTAACAAGCATCATCTTCGACCTAACTGTAATTCCAAAAACCCTAGAAATCCAGCCACAACCAAGCTTCAGGTGAAATCGTCTAAATCGATAGACCAGAGGAGGAAGATCTAAGATGTTCCAACCGATTCGGCAGCGGAGCAAGTTCCGAAGGCCAATCGGTTGCTAATTAGGGTTTTGTATATTTGTAATTTGTGTGTTTGTTGGTACATGTGAAATGAAATCTGCAGCTAAGTTTCAAAATTTTAGGGATTTGATTTCATCTTGGATTAGTCCATGAATCCAAATCCCGACTCCTGAGCAAGATTGCATTTTCTTTTTTGATGACTTTTGTTTGTTTGTTTGTTGAGTAGTGGTTAGGCGTGATTCGGAACCGGATCCTGATTTGGATATTGCGGAGCCTGGCGAAGGAGGGGATATCGGAATTATGGGTGAGGATGTTTATGATTTTGGTGAGGAGATTTTTGGTTCCGCTAGTGGGATGGAGACTGTGACCGTGTTCCCTAAGAATGTTGGTAAATGTGAGTTTAAGTTTGCCTGTTACTTTTTAAAATTACAGTACCATATAACGCAAACACTCATTTACGAAGTTTTTTATTTGTCAGTGGTTACGGCTGGAGAGGAGACGGAACTTTTGGTTGGATTGAAGAACAATGGTGTGTTTCCATGTCTTTAAAATTTATGAATTCATGCAGTTGCCGGTGATACTATGATTTACTTTTCTGCCTTTGGATTTGTTTTCTTATGGTATGATTTTTCTAGTTAAAGGAATGGTTGGAAAATGTAACTACGGAATGCAACTACGGAATGCAACTACGGAATGCAACTATGGTACAAGGAAATCAATTGTAATTTGTAACTGCATTTGTTAGATCATGCTGATGCATTTTGATTGTATTTGTTAGATCATAATTTGTAATTTGATTACTGCGAAGCCTGACACAAGAAAATCAATTTGTAATTTGTAATTGCATTTGTTAGATCATGCTGAAAACATTATTGCGAAGCCTGCGAAGCCGGGTAAAAGCAACGTGTTAGATCATGCCGATGCATTTTGATTTAGCATTTGTAATTTGCATTTTATAGTTGCATTTTCAATTTGCAAATTCGAAAGGGAAATCAAAATGTGATTTGCAAGTAAAATACAATTTCTAATGGTTTTGCATTAGCACATTGCTCTGAACGTCCACCAGCCATCTATTTAGCCAACTTAAAAGTATGGAAACATATTAAATTTATACAAAATAGCAATACAATGCAACTCTAAAATGCAACTGCAAAATGAAGGATCAAAATGCATGTGTGAAATGCACATGTGAAATGCAGCAATGAAATGCGATAACTAAATAATGGAAATCATTTGTTACCGTACAACTATGATCACCATCTGCCAACACAACACAAAAAAAGGTAAATGATATGGAAACATGTTAAATTTATACAAAAAAGCAATACAATGAACATGGAACACATTTGTAGACTTAATGCAATTGTAAAAATGCAACTGCAAAATGCAAGATCTAAATGCATGTATGAAATACACATGTGAAATGCATGCTGAAAGTGCAAGTGGGAAAAAAATGCAACTATAGGATGCAACTACAAAGTGCAATAGTAAGGTGCACATGTAGGTGCAACAGTTAAAATGCAGTTGAGAGTGGGATTATTTGGTTTACAAACGGGTTAGAATGGGTTGAGATTATGAAAATGGTGGAGAAATGAAAAGCTTAGATTATGAAAATGGTGGGATTGATTAAGGAGAGAGGGTTTGGATTATGAAAATGGTGGAGAAATGAAAAAGCTTGAATTATGAAAATGGTGGGATTGATTAAGGAGAGAAGGTTTGGATTATGAAAATGGTGGAGAAATGAAAAAGCTTGAATTATGAAAATGGTGGGATTGATTAAGGAGAGAGGGTTTGAATTTTGAAAATGGTGGGTTTGTGAGGAGAGAGGGATTGATTAAGGAGAGAGGGAAAATGAAGCCATCTAATCAAGCATTAAATGCTAACTAGGCTAACTAAACTAACTAAAATCCTAACTATTCTCATATTACCCTTTAGTTTGACTAATAGTTGACTATTGCTAACCATTGATCTAAATCCATCCAATGGCTGAAAGTTGGACTCATGGATCCACCAAATAGTGGTGGATCCACCAGAGGGATTCTCTCTATATTTATAAGGAAAACAAAACTCATCGATCAATCAAATGCTAAGGTTTTTCTGCTACATGTATTTTCTTAATTCGTTTTTTTCCATATGGGCGGCTGATGTTTGTTTTGATTGTTTTAAAAAAATCATTAATTAATTTAAGATGCAACCTCTGACTCATCATCACTTATATTAACTTGTACTACTAATTAATTAGTCCATCATTAGGGCTGCTTATTTTATCTGCACACGTCACCTAAATTAAAATAAACATTTTCTCTCTTTTTTTAATTTATATTTTCTGGACCAGATAGAATATTTAACATAATGATCAAATTGTAGCATGGTCAATGCTATGATGACACTTATTTATCAAAAAATTTGGAAAAAGTTAAACAAGCCTGCATCAAGAAATTAATCAATTCATTTTCTAAAAAAGTGGTGGTTGACAAAATGACTAAACAAAAGATAGTTGTTCGTTTAGCATAAAAATACTTGTTAACTGATCGATTATAAACCATCGATGTCAACGGTTGACATATACTTGTTGACTGATATATTCAAAGAGAGACGTTTCTGAGCAACAATTTATATTTTCAAAAGCTTAAATTCATAATCAAAAAAATAAAGCATAGTTTCGAAAAGGATCGAAAGAGACATTTATAATTTTTTAAAGACAGTAGGATATCATGTCAATCGTTGATTAACTTAATATTGTCTGGATTTATATAATAAAACAACCAAATTGGCAAATTGTGCTAGTTTATACATTTTTGTAGATCCATATT
>QZGG01002274.1:0-41376 GCA_006409495.1 Sedum album
TTTTTTTGGATATTTGAAACATATGCTGCATGTATGTTCGTTGTTTGGAACTGCATCTTGATAAAACGATATAATTTGAAAATCTTTGTACCCATAAATTAAAACAAATTGGAAGAATAAAAGAATTGATGACAAAATCTTGTTTTTGTCTCTTGGAGCTTCTATCATCAGTGGCGGACCCAGGAATTTTTGTGACTAGGGATAAAAAATTATTCTTTGAAAACTAAGTTTATTACAATTATTCTCTATGATTCTTCATTTTCATAAAACACTCTATCACATCTTCGTTACTTACAGTGACAAATATATCTTTCGTAATATAACAAATACGAGAGTAACACAAATCATCATACTTAAAAGAAGATTCACCTTGTCTAGTAGTCATAGATATGTCGACAGTTGAATAATCATCATCGACATTGAATGGTGAATTTTTTCACTTCAGAAAGTAGTCATCTTTCGTTATACAAATATATGAATTTCATATAAAATACTTACAAGCTTTCAAAGCCTCATAATTTGCTACAATATTATAGAAGTTGCAAAGTAAACTTATGTGACATATTAGCTTAGCACAAACCAAATTTCTGCCCAAAAAAGAGTTGTAATCTATGCAAAACTACAAGAAATATATTTAATCTTCCAATCAAACATCCACGGACAATAATCAATAGAAAAAACAAAATGTAAATACTTAGCTAATCCGCCTTTGCTTGAAGATCGGCACGGGCCGCACGGCCGAATCGCTTGGGTGCTCAGTTCTCACGTTAATTTACAATACCCTAGATTAAATGTGTTTTAATATCATTTTCTTTAATTTGAATAAATTACCTATTAAATTAATGAAAACAAATCTACTAATATTTTATAGATTTCAACTACGGGATAAGTTCGTATAAAATGAGGCATGTATTATTAGTAATAGGGACATATTACTCATGTATACTTAAAAATAAAAAATTATTACTATTTTATTAAAAAAATAGAAACTCAATAGGGCACTTGCCCCACCCCGTCATTAAGTGCGTCCGCACGTGTCTATCACTAATGTAGAAGAGGATTCAATTAAAATTTTACCCCGCAGACACATTAATCCGGATCAAATTCAAAAACCAACACCTACACGTGCCTGTTAATTAATAAAGCCTAATTAAAGATGAAGGGTTGATATTGGGGCCGTAGGAATGTAATTTAGAACTTGAGCTGCAGCCGAGCGTTTCTCCTGAACACTTTCATTGTTGGATCGAGGTTAGCTTGTATTTCTAGTCGTGAGGGTCGACTTGTCCCTCGATACGACTAGTCGCAGAATAAACAAAAGTAACTTTAACAAACGAAAGTAAATGAAAGACTCACGATTTTAGGTGGAAACCCAACTGGGAAAAACCACCCCTTCCAGCAGCTACTGGAAGGATTCAGAACTCCGAACTTTATTAATGTCTATGGTAAGGAATACACTTGAATCAGCTAGTACAACTCCCCGTTTACTACTGTTCTAAGCTGCGCCCTCTGCTCCTTAGACACCAACAACCTCCGAAATTCTGCAGCAAACCGTCTCACGCTAGATGGACTGATGCAGTCTCTAGCCTAACACGAAAAGCACTCAACCAACGTAGTAAACGCGGTCACGCTCGCTTCTTGCTGCCTTGCTCGTCTCCTTGTGCTTTGGTCTCGATCGCTCCTCTCGCTATCTCACAAAGTCACACTGATCCGAGCTCCTGCTGCTGGCTTTTATACTAAGCCACACCTTCCAAATCAAACCTACAATCCATGCAAGGTTCAATTAGGAAATATCAAATCTCTATCTATCTCACAATATTTTATTCATATTTATCTCAACTCTAAACGGTAGTTAGAATATTATCACAATCATTAGGCAGTTAGAATATATCAAAATCGATCTAATCATTTAGGCAACTAGATAATCTTCCCTGATTTTTTCTGTCCGAAATATCAGGAACTGCTAACGACTTCAGACTAGTCGTTGGGTAAGTCCAGTGAAGCACAATCTGCACGCTCAATACACTAGTCAGTATTGATCACTTGTCATCATCAAAACCCCAAGGGTTCAACAATTTCCCCCTTTTTGATGATGACAAATAATCTGGAAAAATAAGAACAAGACAAGTGATGTGCAGATTCAATTACCGACCAAGCTACCGAGCATTCCCCCTAAGTCCATGCGCTAGGTCCTCTTGTTAAGGTTCCTTAGGAACTGAGTGAACTGAGTCCTTTACCTGCACATAACAACCACTACTTCCCCCTTTTGTCATTATCAAAAATATCATAATCTGGGTTAGTAGAACAAAGGACAAGTAGCACACCAAAATATCAGTCAAGCAAGCAGGTGTAAAAGAAGTGCAGTTCAAAATAAAACGCCCGTCACACGGGCAAAACAGGACAAGTTCAGTTCAAAGTTTAAAAGAAAGGGAAAATGTGCTAGGTCGAAACTGAAGGGCCTAGGGACTGGTCATCAAAGATCAAGAGGTGCGACTGGTGGTCTGAGCAGCAATAAACTGATCCATCTTCAGCAACTGATCCACCTTCTCATTCAGAGATCGAAGCAAGCTAATAATTTCCTTCCTCTGAGAAACAGCACTTGTATCCTCAGCTTGCTCCTTATCCTCTTGATCATCATCCAGGTCCACACTGGTACAGGCTCTTCTCCTTCTCCTCATCTCTGGTTACTCCCTCAGACAACTCATACTTATGTACCCAGCCTATGCCTTCACTCCAGGCATAGTTGATACGACCCATATGTCCTTCATTGAGTTGGCGGGAGCAGCAGACTTCAACCTTCGGATGATATGCTTTGAAATACAGGAGGATCATCTTGACCAGTCGGGGTATGGCAACTTCTTGGACTGAGATTTCTTAACAACCACCATGAGTTGGAGGATGATCTTTGGCAGATTCACCGTGCCTTTGTCAAATTTTCCATATAGAACCTCCTCATATGTGGTGGGAACTGTATGCTTACCTCCCCTCGGCAGCAGACACAGTGCTAAGAACTCAAGAAGCACTCGAGAGACCACCGGCATGTTATCTCCTTTTCAATACTCTCATGTATCTCTGCCTCAGCAACCTCCATAGGTATGCCTGCATACAGTTCATCATACCCCTCACACGGAATTTCCAGAATGGTCGCGAGGTCCCTCTCGGTAAACTTAAACTTCTCCTTGCCAATCTTAAAGCACACAGTCATCAACTTACTGCCTGACACCAGTTCCAGAGATTTATAAAACTCCTTTATTAACCCAACATCAACCATAGCAGGTCCAACAAACAACTCATCCCACCCTTGATGAGTAAACAGTTCAACAACAATTCCAAGATCATTATCAATCAAATAGTCAGGGTCAAAAGCCATATCTCGAACAATACCTTGGCAGGACTTATCTTGATGACTTTGGGAAGTCCTTGGCTGCATCTCTCTTTGCCTTCACCTGACGCTCACCAGAGATTGTTGACTCTGCCTTTCTCTTGTTGCTTGGCAGTATGCCGGAAGCAACTTCTTTTCCTTTGTTTCTGGTGTCATTCCTTCTGCCCAGAGAGATGCCCATACTCAGACTCTCCTCCTGACTGGTCTGTGAGATTCGTTTCCTGCATTGTCGTCTTTCACCTCTGACGACTGGTCATCTCCATCTACTGATATGGTCTTTTGCCTCAGATCCTCAGTTGTGGCTGGTAACTCTTCAGTGTTCCCCTTTTCCTTCACATCAGTCACCTTCTCATCGCTCGGAGTCCCAATCTCATCTGTCCTCTTGGGTGGTGACAAAATCTGCTTCTCATTGGTCAAACCAATCGGTGGCTAATGAATGCTGTCTGACAACCAGTTCTTACTACTAGTCTCTTTGATTAACCAGTCCCAAGGTATATTCTGAAGGAAGTAATGCGGTAGTTGTCCTAGTGACAGAAAACATTACTCCAAAGAAAAGCACGTTAGTCAAAGAATTACATAATGATCATTCTCGAATATGTGTGTATTATCTATCACTAGTGTCTCCGAACTACTAGTCAAAACAAATGGGGACTGGAGACAGCTAGTTCTGGAATAGGCTAGGGATGGTCTCAACTACTTCCTTTGGGCTTATGATGTGGGAACAAATAGGAAGTGTTGTTAGGTCACAAAGAACATACTGAAGTATATCACAGTTTTACCATATGTGACGGAAGTCTTAAGCTGTACTGAAGCTACTAGTACACAAGATATGTGACCTCTAGTCGATGATCACTAGTCACTTCTATCTACTAACACACCAGAGCATGAATATTCAGATCAGACAGAGGTTAGTAGTAGAAGTTATATACTGATTAGGATAGAGAGATCATACCCAGCTCCATTCGGAGCCTTTCGAAGAGTTCCCTATGCAAGGCCTTCGTGAAAATGTCAGCGACTTGATCATCTGTCCTACAGTAGTTCATTGTGACTATTCCTTTTCAACCCAGTCTTTTAGAAAGTGATAACGTGTCTCTATATGCTTTGTTCTAGTGTGCTGCACAGGATTTTTAGAGATTTCAATAGCACTTGTGTTATCATAGAAAATAGGAACTGAAAGCAATTTAAGACCATAGTCACTTAGCTGTTGTCGGAGCCATAACAGCTGAGAGCAGCATGCAGCAGCTGCCATATATTCTGCCTCTGCAGTGGAAAGTGCCACTGAATTTTGTTTCTTGGAGGACCATGAGCCAAGAAACTGAGCTGTTCCAGAGGTCGACTTTCTGTCCACTCTACTTCCAGCGAAGTCTGCATCAGTATATCCTATAAGTTCTAGCGATTCTCCTCTAGGATACCACATCTTCCTTTAAGATATCGAAGTATCCTCTTAACTGCCTTCAAGTGAGTTTCTCTGGGATTAGCTTGACACCAAAGGGTTTGGCATCGCCCATTCCAAACTTCTTTATCATCTCCCTCAGATACTTCTGTTGGTGATATACCTTCCAGTCTGCACAAGTCAAGAAATTGAGAGTTCTGGAACTCTGTTCCATGGTCAGTACGTAGTGAGATAATAGATAAATCAAGTAATCGCTCAACACTAGTTTTCCAATTTTCGAACTCATCAAAAGTTTCATCTTCAGTTCTAAGAAAGATAGTCCAGGTGTACCTTGAGTAGTCATCAACAATGACTAGTACATACCGATTACCTCCTCTACTCTGGACACGCATCGGTCCACACAGATCCATACGAATCAATCTAGAGGCTTCTTGGAGCTCACCCAGTCCTTTGATTTGAAGGAGCTTCTACCATTTTACCTTTGGCACAAGAACTACACACTCCTTCTCAGATTCCTTCACGCTGGGTAACCTTCTACTAGATTCTTCTTTTGGAGTTTGGAGAGAAGACGTAGACTGGCATGTCCTAGTCTTCGGTGCCATAATCAGAATCATCTGAGTGCGACACAAGGCACAACTCCCCTTCTGGCTCAAACGAGTGATCAACAATATAGACATTGTTATTTCTTATTCCCTTCAGAAGAATCTTTCCTGTCTCAATGCGCTCAACCAAACAGTCAGTGTCAGTGAAAATAATTCGATTTTTACCTTTTTGCGATAACTGAGCAACACTTAGCAAGTTATAACTTAAACCCTAACATAACTAACATCTTCTACTTGAGTAGTACTAGACAAACTTACAGTACCGATCCCACAAATTTCACCTCTGCTCTTGTTTCCAAAGGTGATCGGTCCTCCTTGATGTTTATTGAGGGTTAGAAACCACTCCTTGTTCCCTGTCATGTGGAGTGAGCATGCGCTGTCTATGAACCACCTTTGTCCCTTCATCCTTACCTGCAAGGAAAACATCAGTCTTACGGACCCAGATTGACTTGGGCTTAACTGCTTTTGATTTATAGGAAACAGCATTAATAAATTTGTTAGTAGGATTAGGTTTCCATTCTGTTCCAAGATCAATTTTCCTTCTTGGAGTTTCCCTAGGTCTTCCTCCTGTGGATGTCCAGTGTTGTCTAGTCAAGTGTTGTCTAGTCCAGTGTTGTGGTCGTTCCTTATGATAGTGAGGTGAGGACTGTCTCTGTCTGGTCCAGTGTTGTGGTCGCTCCTCATGATAGTGATGTGCCGGTTCATAGCCTTGAGAGTACCTTTGTTGTGATCTCATGGGTTCCTTCCACTTGTGGTTCCCCCTGACTTCCTGACCACGATTCCTAGTGTATCTCATTTCTCTCCCTATCGGCTTTTAGCTTACCACATTCTCTGCGGTAATGTCCATTATTACCGCAGTGCCAGCAAACACGGTGCGATCTCAGGTTTACGTACTTACTGTTCCCGGTCTGAACGGTTTACCCTTCTTTCTTCTGCTGGAAGTTCAATGGTCCAGTGTTGTCTGCTTGCTTCTTCCACATCTGATATGCCTTAGAACCATCAAATGGCACATACTGGTCGTTGGAATGATCTTCGAAATTTCTGGCTAGTATGTGTTCTGTCAGAACTGGTGGAGGCAATGTGTTTCCTCAGCAACATATCCAAGACCTGGTCGGAATCTTTCACTCAGTGTAGGTACCTTTTGTTCAGCAGCATCAACAACAGGTGCCTTCATCTTCAGCTTGTCCAGTTTTGTGACCAGTTCGTCATTCTCTTGACTCTTCTTTTCCAGTTCATCAGTCAGTTCTGTTTTCTCCTTTTCCAATTTCTGTATCTCATCCTTCAATTTCCTGACTTCCTCTTTCAGATCAGGACAGTTGTTACATTTGACAGACTTCTTCTTAATCGCATCCTGAAGTTCTATAGCAGTACCAGACCATAAAGATTTTCCTCAATAAGACCTGCAATTTCAACTTTCTGCTCTTCCAATATACTACTCATTTCTTCATTCACATCGGTTAGTTTTCTCAGGAGTTCTAATAAATCAGCACGAGACATTCTAGAAGGAGAGTTAGTACTTACCTCATTATCAGCGTCGTTATTAAGAGCCATTAAGCATACTTCCCGATTCACTGGTAGGTCACAATCACTTTCTCCCCACGCAGCCAGCATTGCTTTGCATCCTTTCAGTAGCAGGCTTTCCTGCCTTCTTTCTCAGACACTCGGCTTCCACATGTCCTTTCTTTTGGCACCACCAGCATATGATGTCCTTCTTGTCTTTAGGACCAATCGATTGAGTGTTTTGATTAGAGGACTGTGGATTCTGATTGTCTCTACTGTTAAGCTTTCTGACTTTCCTCATAGCATCCAATTTAGTCATTCTTAGTGCTCTGGTGATCAAGGCAGTGGATTCATCAAGGTCCTCATCATCTTGTGCATCAGTCTGGACTAGTTCAAACGCTTTTTCAACTTTGAGTGCAAGTGATTTGGATGTTGTAGCTTCTCTGGAGCCGTCTTCCCTTTAAACACAATTGCATGTGACTGAAGTCTCGCCACAAGTTCTTCCAGTGTTATAGCTTTAATATCTGATTGAGCATGGAGAGCCATTGCTATGTGATCCCAGCTAGGATCCAGTGCCTGGAGGAACCGGTGAGTGATTCTCCAATCTTCCATCTTTTCACCCAGAAAGACTAGTTGTCCCACACATGTCTGGAACCTGGAGTGGAAGTCCTCCAGAGATTCATTCCTTCCTGAGCAACCGACTCATACTCCTTGAGTGCTGTCAATATTCTGTTCTTCTGGATATCCTCATTCCCAGAGTACAGTCTTTTCAGGGCTTCCCAAATCTCATTGGCAGTGTCATAACCTAGTATCTTCCGTTTGTCTCCTTCGGTAGTGCTTGAAGGAGAACTCTCTTGGCACGATGATTCTTTTCAACGATCCGATAATCTTTTCATCATAAAGGTTCTCATCCTTAACCAGCATCATTTGGTCCAAAATTGGTTCATCTCCTCTAGTAATGACTTTCCAGACTGAGCGTCCAGTGAACACACATGTGACTTGAACTGTTTGACCCACCAGTCATATTCTCCCGATTTCAGTGGGGGGTGTCCAATCTCCGAAGTTTTAGCCATGATACCTGCAAGCTAACACAAATCTAGAGCACCGGGCTCTGATACCAATTGTTGGATCGAGGTTAGCTTGTACTTCTAGTCGTGAGGGTCGACTTGTCCCTCGATACGACTAGTCGCAGCGGAATAAACAAAAGTAACTAACAAAAAGTAAAAAAGACTCACGATTTTAGGTGGAAACCCAACTGGGAAAAACCACCCCTTCCAGCAGCAACTGGAAGGATTCTCAACTTCGAACTTTATTAATATCCTCGAACCGAATACACTTGAATCAGCTAGTACAACTCCTCGTTTACTACTGTTCTAAGCTGCCCCCCTTGATTCTCAGACACCAACAACTCCAAAGTTCTGCAGCAAACGTCTCACGCTAGATGGACTGATGCAGTCTCTAGCCTAACACGAAAAGCACTCAACCAACGTAGTAAACGCGGTCACGCTCGCTTTCTTGCTGCCCTTGCTCGTCTCCTTGTGCTTTGGTCTCGATCGCTCCTCTCGCTATCTCACAAAGTCACACTGATCCGAGCTCCTGCTGCTGGCTTTTATACTAAGCCACACCTTCCAAATCAAACCTACAATCCATGCAAGGTTCAATTAGGAAATATCAAATCTCTTTAAATCTCAAATCTCCAAACAATATTTTATCTCATAATATTTTATCTCAATTCTAAACGGTAGTTAGAATATTATCACAATCAGTTTTGGCAGTTAGAATATCATCAAAATCGATCTAATCACTTTAGGCAACTAGATAATCTTCCCTGATTTTTCTCTGTCCGAAATATCAGGAACTGCTAACGACTTCAGACTAGTCGTTGGGTAGGTCCAGTGAAGCACAATCTGCACGCTCAATACACTAGTCAGTATTGATCACTTGTCATCATCAAACCCCAAGGGTTCAACAAAGGTGTCCGTTGTGACCTGTGCTACTAGTGATTAGAATAGGATTCTCATGTATGAGATCTTAGACCAATTGTACCAATTGTAACCGCTATCAAAAAAAAGAGGAGGGGATAATTATAATATAATTAAGAATATATATTCTGATTTAAATTACATAGGTACCCTTTTGTTATTAAATGTTATATATTTGAAAGATTAAATTTGACCATTAAATCATACAAAATGAACGGTTCAGATATTATTTTATGTTTCAACCTAGATGTCCCGTTTCATTTGATCCATTCTCTTAATCGTAATATATTGAATTCAAACAAATATATATACGTTTAAAAGTAGATATAAATTGTTTGTATATCATTGTACGTTACCATGATGTTATATAAATTATATAAATGTTGTATACTTTGAATTTTAAAATATTTTAAATATTTTAAAATTAATTTTTTCGATCGGATTTTTTCGAACCTTGGATCAAGCCGGGCTTTTCGGACAGAGCGGACTTCGGAATTCAAGTCCTAGTCCGACCCGTGACTTTTGGGCTCGAACTTTTTTGACCTTAAATGCGGATCGGGCCGGGCTTGGACCGGACCAAAGAGTTTCTTTAGGTTTGGTGGTTGGCAATAGGCTGGAAAGATTGCATGTGAGATATGGTTAGATATGGTTGATGTTGTTTTATGGATGTGGGGTAGATGCTAGGGATGCACAAAATTGGACCGGACCGTAAACCCGGACCGGACCGACCGTAAAATTACGGTTCGGTCCGGTCCCGGTCTAATTACGGTCCGGTCCACGGTCCATAAAATTGCATATTTACGGGTTACGGTCCGGTCCAGTCCGGTCCAAGAGATTTACGGTCCTGTCCGGTCCGGACCGTAATATAAATTAAATTAATATAAAATATTAAAAATATATCATATAAAATAGATAAATATCAATAAAAAATTAAAAAAAGATCTAAATGTTCCTGAAAATATTTAGAATATTTAATAAAATGTATATAAAGTTAAAAATATATATTATTTTGATTTTTTTAATTAATTTTTTTAATTAAAAATTAAATAATAATAATTATTACGGGTTTACGGTCCAAACCCGGACCGGACCGTAATAGGACCGGTCCGTAACGGTCCGGTCCGGTCCGGTCCTCCCTATTTTCAAAAATTTACAGTCCACCGGTCCGGTCCGTTAGATGCCCATGTGGTCTTCTTTGTTTAGTGTATTCTTTATAGTAAGGCAACGAGAAAAAGAACGTGAGATGGCCATACCACTATCTTGTGGAGGATATAATTATAAAACACAACAGCCAAACATAACTTGGAAATTGGAATGTTACAAACAACAACACGGCGGACAGTGCTATGCCTACAAAATACATCTGTATCTCCGTGCATACACATTTAGTTCTCCATAATCGGAGAGTCATGCCGCTCTGTGTCGTATTGTGTGATTGAGAGAATAGATGGAGGCTGGCTAGGTACTCTGGTATTGTGTCTCTGATGATCTTATTCTGAGTCGGTGTCAATACTGCTGGTACACATTGCCTTCAATCCCCTAGGTCTCTGCAAATAATGGAATTCCATATGCATATACTGATGAGTCATTACATTATTATAATACTGCACTGTTCAGTTTCTATTTTATACATTTAAATTTACCTTCTTCGATGTCTTTTTTTCTCTAACTTCATACCGATCCAGAGTCAGATCGCACAACCATGCACCTGGACTCACCAGCTGCACATAACCAACACATCAGTTCAGTTAGTAGTTTATTGCTGAATGTCATTATTCATAACATTGACACAAAGCAAAACAGTATAAGTTTCTTGTTGGTGGTGGGTCACTCACTCCATCTTTCAATTACCAAACACAAAGAAGCACACCACCCATTTTCTTTGAAATGGGATCCAGATTTTCAAATTCATTTCACGGTTGTTTGATAGTGGACAGCTAAGAGGCCTTAGTTTATTATTTACTATTTCAACAAATTGCAGTAATTAAAAGGCTGGAAATCAAAATAAAGAGAGATTGAACGAGGCTAGTCTGGCTTTTTACCTTAAGGTTGCGCTGAATATACTTGGACCTTTTCTTGGGTCGCTGAGGTAGCTTAGAACCTTTGATGGCCATGAAATCCTCTTCCTTCTCCTTGTTAGTCAAAGCTATCACAAATTTAGGCGGCCACGCAGCAGGAGGAATCACTTCGCTCCCAGAAGAAGACCCACCTCCCTTCTTATTACCATCATCATTAGCATTCTCAAACACTGCCTCGTTACTATTACTATTGTGATGATGGTGGTGATTGTTGGCAGATGCAGAGCCAGCTCGCTTACCCTCATGCGTATGCATCTTGTTATTATTCTCTGCGGTGCTGTTGGTAAATCCAATTAGACATTCATCGACTGGTAAATCCAGGTCTGGTTTAGGATCATCGTCAACTATGGTTGTGATCATTTGGCGGCAATGCCAAGACCACTGTTGAGCAACTACAAGACCACTGTTTGAGCAACTACAAGATACTGCAATTTCTCAATTTATTCCAGACCGGCCGCAACACAACTGTCAATAATTAACTGAAAGTGCAAATGTGCTGAGCTATACTCTTAACTTGCTTGCATATATAATCTAAACGTCAAGCTAGAAATCCAAAGTGTTCAATTATATTCCTTCACTAGCATCTGTATCGATGAAACCGGGCTGCTTATGATGCTTGTATAATATCCTCCATGTTGTGTTTTATTGCTCGAGTACTTGACTGTTTGTGTTTTGGGTCCCCCATTGGGAAGGGACAGAGACATCTGATTGTTTTAAGAAGGGAAATCAGGCAACAGAGAAAAGTTTCATCCTTCAAAAACTCGATCATACCGTCACTTGCTCATCTTAAAATGTAAATCTTCCTCTTAAAATGGCTTTTGCTATATGCACCTCTGACGATGTTCCAATCACGAATACCTGTCAACATATTACACTGTTATTTTCATTGGCAAAAATATATATTCAGCACCGTAACAAACTTAAACTCATCTTCAGAACACAAACCTTGTCAGGGGGTCCCCTTGAGCCTCCTATAATAATCTCAGCACTGCAGAACATAGATCAAGATCAGAAAAAGGAGTAAGATATCACTAGCTAATCTATCAGCCGGCGCAGCAAATAACATTCCACTTTCCAATTAAGTACAAATTGCAAGATGTTTCCATAGGATAGGCGAGGTCATACTTTACTGATTCCTTCAGTGAGCGAATTGCAACTCCTTTCTTTCCAATAATCCTTCCCATTAGCCCAGCAGGAACATCAACAACCGACAATATTTCCCCTTCTATTCCATCTGAAAACATTATAATATAATCTTTTTCATTGAAAAAATACTAGACAATTCATTATGAGACAAGACGGCTTCCAATTTAATCAAAAATGGCCTTCCCATCATTGCATATATATTTGACAGACGTACAGACCTGAGATTGACGGTAGAGGTGGCCAATCACCTTGGTCAGCGTCGTCGGAAATGCAGAAACATCGACAGTACAGGGCACCACGCATTAAAAGGTACTGTTGGGATTGTTCATTCAATTTCTCCATCATCTTATGGTAAATGAATAGCAGAAAGCGGACATCATCAACAGCTGCGCGGATCATAAGGTCAGAGAATGGTCTGTAGCTCCAAAAGTTGCTGTCCTAAAAAGTAGAGATTGGGCACTAAAGTATCAGTCTCTGTTAACCAATACATAAACCTCAGATCAAATAAATTATTATATGATTATCCTAGCAGAAAGACAAAATACCCTCGTTTGTGGTTTAAAAAAATAGTGCCAGTGGTTTGGAAAAAATAGTCTCAAATAACCTTTCTTAGAAGAGTACGGATTTCCTCTTTCTCAGGATAGGAGATACCTATGAAATGATCCACAATAGTCATTGCTCTAGTCGATGCATAAACTGTACACACTTGGCCAGTTAAATTATCAAAAAAGAACTTGTACAATATAATAGCAAGAATACCACAGTAACGTGGATCGGCAATCAGGCTAACAAATGAAGTGTAGACATCATGGGACTTTTTACCCCCTTCCTGCTCTTCTATCAAAGAATAAGCAATCTGCATTCATCGAACCAGTTTTAGACATATATAAATCATAAATGTGTGTCTTAAGTTTTTGATGTTATTGATTTTAAAAAACAAATCATAGCAACAATTATGTGAGGCTGTGAGCACCAAATTCAATATTAAAATGAAAGCCCACCAAAGGTATCCAGAAATGAGTTAGCTTACAAAACACAAACCTGAGTATCAACAACATTGTCCAACTTGATCCCAAATTGGAAATACAATGCCTATGAAGTCAGAAGATATGAGTAAGAACAGATACTAATATATTATACATACTCAGAATTCAAGATAGTCAATATATCAGTCGTAAACCTCACTATCTCGTTTGCAATCGTGAATTACTTTTGTGATGTAACTAGACTCAAGTGCAGGCTTACAGGCTTTCATAAGCTCATCTCCGCCCGTTGTGACATCAACCAAATATATAGCATCTGGAAATGCCAGCTGCAAACAAACATGTTGTATGAAACTGTTAATAGATTTTGAGCATCGAAGATAACTGACCAATAGGATCTCTTTGCTTATACCTTAAGAGTTAAATCAGATGACAAGTAACTAATAGAGGTGCAATGTGTTGCTTAAAGCATGTCATTTTAGCTTACCTGCATGAGGCATAAAGCTCCATAGCGACAGAGTTCGACTCCTTCACAGTCAAGGCCAATGACCAATCTATTCTCAGGTGTAGGTTCTAAGAAGTCAACAGGAAGTTGAGATGCTTCCACCACGGTATAGATGGGCTTAGCAACGGATTGTTCAGCATCATCTTCAGGAGGTATGCCATCTACAATGGAAACAATCAAAGATCCTAAAGCTATAAAAACATACAAACGTAACTTGCTGGAATCTTCAGAAATGTGTCGATGCACTAGAAATAGTTAAGCTCTTACTATCTCAGCTACACAAGAATCACACTAATAAATTTCCCTGCTATGCAAAAAATTCAACCACATAATTTTCACATCGTATTTAGTCCTACATGATGAGCCATTTCCAAACAGACTCATTCACTCAAATCCCTATCATACATCATGTCAAATACTATACAAATAAGGAACTGCAAAAATAAAAACTGATCCATCAGGCAAATATCCAATTAATAGCAAGATCAGCGAAACCACTGAAGCAAATAAACACATACAGCACAAGACAGTTCACAGTTCCTCACTAAACCATAGTATTCGAAGAAATTGACCTTTCCACTATCAACCACTCAGAGTGTAGGACACTAAAAAACCCAGCTAGATTATCAAAATTACCATAATCCAAAAACGAAATCAAAAGACCACTCACTTCCTAAACGTTTAATATCTTAAAATATTAACATTTCCACAGTATTCAAACCACTCAGACATACCAAAGGTCCAAAACCCTAGCGAGATCATCATCAAGAACCAACCGATCACAAAATCAGATTAAATCATTTACTTAAAATTTAAGCTTCAAACTCACGAATAAGACGAAACGCTATAGAAACTCAAAGTCAAAATTGAATCGCAGTTTTGCCGGATCCGAAAACTCACCGAATTCGGAAGGATGCGGAATGTACGTATGCGTAATACTAGGGCTAGATCCAGAAGCCATGCGATCCGTTCATCCACGAAAATCGACGAATCGACCGTTTTCGTATTCTCCGTCTTTCGTCAAAGAAGTTTTGAGCGCTTCTCAGCTCTACAAATCGCTTGAGATTCACTGAATCTCTTTGCGATTCTGACGTGGCAGGAAACGTGACGTGGAGAATACGATCGATGAATTAGGCAAATTTTCAATGGGCTTGCTCACTTCTCCAAGGCCCATTTTAAATTGAAATGAATGTTCGCGGCCCAACTAGCCAGCTACCTTTGGCCCACTCTTGGTGGTCACGCAGATGACGAATCCAACGATCTGAAACGTGAGTGAGATATACGCGCGAAAGGACATAACGTCTTTATTTTCTGAAGATTCTGAAAATCGAAAAGTTGGCGGTGGGGACGGTCAGTCAGCTAGGCTGTCGAATTCTGTTTCGGGCAGGCTGCCCGTGCTCTAATTTAAGCCTTCATCACTCTTAACGGCTTCACAGTTCATTCATTCATTCAAATCACGCTTCTAGGGTTTTCGATTTTCTCTCTCCAATGGCAAGGTCTACTTCTGCTTTGATGCTCGTGGTTGCTCTTTTCGCGGCTGTATTTGCAATGGCGACTGCTCAAGTGGAAGCACCGGCTCCTAGCCCTGACTCACCGGCTTCAGCGGTGGTGCCGTCTGCTATCGCGGTGGTGGTTGCTGGATTTGGCGCTTTCGTGTTTGGATCTGCTGCAAGGATGTGAAGAGTCTTGATTTTACTTGACTGTTTAATGTATTAGTGTTGTGAATGGATGAGAGATTTGGAGTGTACCCACTATCTTGCTAGAGATTTGTTTGATTGTATTTTTGACAAGACCATTTTTAGTCATCGTTTTACATTGTTCTGTTTCAATTTTAGTTCATTTTGAAATCTACAAATTTGCTTGATTTATTAAAGATGCTGCTTTCGTGACTGGAGATTAGGCTTGGTGGGTGGCAAGAGGCTGGAAAGATAGCATGTGAGATATGGTTGATGTTGTTTTATGAATGTGGGGTAGATGCCCATGTGGTCTTGTTTGTTTAATGTATTCTTTATAGTAAGGCATCAAGAAAAAGAACGTGAGATGGCCATACCACTATTTTGTGGAGGATGTAATTATAAAACACAACAGCCAAACATAACTTAGAATGTTAGAACAACAACACCGCGGAGAGTGCTATGCCTACAAAATACATCTGTATCTCCGCGCATACACATTTGTCCTCCATATCGGAGAGTCTTGCCGCTCTGTGTCCCTATTGTGTGATTGAGAGAATGGATGGAGGCTAGGTACTCTGGTATAGTGTCTCTGATGATCTTATTCTGAGTCGGAGTCAATACTGCTGGTACACATTGCCTTCAATCCCCTTGGTCTCTGCAAATAATGGAATTCCATATGCATATACTGATGAGTCATTACATTATTATAATACTGCACTGTTCAGTTTCTATTTTATACATTTAAAATTTACCTTCTTCGATGTCTTTTTTTTCTCTAACTTCATACCGATCCAGAGTCAGATCGCACAACCATGCACCTGGACTCACCAGCTGCACATAACCAACACATCAGTTCAGTTAGTAGTTTATTGCTGAATGTCATTATTCATAACATTGACACAAAGCAAAACAGTATAAGTTTCTTGTTGGTGGTGGGTCACTCACTCCATCTTTCAATTACCAAACACAAAGAAGCACACCACCCATTTTCTTTGAAATGGGATCCAGATTTTCAAATTCATTTCACGTTGTTTGATAGTGGACAGCTAAGAGGCTTTAGTTTATTATTTACTATTTCAACAAACTGTAGTAATTAAAAGGCTGAAAATCAAAATAAAGAGAGATTGAAGGAGGCTAGTCTGGCTTTTTACCTTAAGGTTGCGCTGAACATACTTGGACCTTTTCTTGGGTCGCTGAGGTAGCTTAGAACCTTTGATGGCCATGAAATCCTCTTCCTTCTCCTTGTTAGTCAGAGCTATCACAAATTTAGGCGGCCACGCAGAAGGAGGAATCACTTCGCTCCCAGAAGAAGACCCACCTCCCTTCTTATTACCATCATCATTAGCATTCTCAAACACTGCCTCGTTGCTATTACTATTGTGACGATGGTGGTGATTGTTGGCAGATGCAGAGCCAGCTCGCTTACCCTCATGCGTATGCATCTTGTTATTATTCTCTGCGGTGCTGTTGGTGCCGTTTCCTTGAGATGACCCTCTCATATTATCAGAATTCCTAAAATCAATGATGACACAAAAGGTCAGTTAATGAACACCCCCAATCCAAATTAGATCACATTCAAAAAGGCAAAAAAGCAGGTCAATCATATTAATTCATGGATACCAAGGCACCAAGCCAAAAACATCAATGAACGAAAGAATACTGAAGTTGAATTTTACGCAATAGGTGGCCTTCGCACGTTCCACGCAACAAAACAACCAGAATAATAAATTGACTAGTAGCGTGTCGCTGATGCGTGAAGGTGGGTGTTGTATACATGACAAGTGGGGGCAGGTTCCTTTGTATTCTACAGCATTATTGTGCATCACCTAATATTAAATACAACTCAAGTACACATATTTTATGCATTACAAAAACCGGATCTATGCTATGTTCCTTCACTTTCACTCCACAATTCAAAAACACAAACATTCAAACCCCACCATTTCCAGCCCAACAAAAAGCCCAATACAGCCCAACACCAATTCCACCATAAATCAAACACAACCACATGTGTCACACAGCAAATCATCCATCCAACAGCTATCTACACTACACGACACGACATCTAAACCGGTTCAAACGAAAGTAAATAAAGAGTGTTGGTTTAATTTAATTAATTATTAATTGAATTACCTGAGGACGCGTACGGGTGGAGGTGGGGAAGCAGGACGGATCTTGACGAAATTACCGGTCTGATTAAACTCGGTTCGAATAACACGACGATCGACTCGAGCAGTGGTTCGATTAGTGAGATCAGAGGAATTGTGTTTGGACTGAATCTTCATACAGCGAAGACGCTTCTTATTCCCCCACTGAAGGACGAAATCTGGTGCGTCGTGGTGTTGGGAAGATAACGTTGATCTGGTTCTGAGCTTGTCACCGCCGATCCCGTTTGTGATTCTCTCTCTATGAACACTTGTATGATGGAGCTGCGGCTGCTGCCGATGCTGATTGATGCTGTAGTTGCTAGGAGTAGTATTCTTCTTGCCTGATTCTCGTTCCATATTTATTGCTGATGTGCTTTTCTTAACCACGACACCTGTCAGGAACAAACCATAGTTAGGTTTATATGGTTTAACCTGAGTTAAGTTTGAGATTGGTGGATTAATCTAATCTAATCTATCTTGTCAGCGACGATTCGTTGAACATAGAAGTTTCATTATCTTTCACCGGACGACGGCTGCCGGAGACTACGGCGGCGCCGGAAAACAAAAATCAATGATGAGAAAACAGTGGAAATATTGGATCTGTGGTGGATTTTTGAAAGATGAAATCGTAAGAAGATGATTGGGACGGATGAAACTGGAAACTGAAGCCAAAAAGAATAGGATCGCGTCAATCTATTGACAAGAGGATTCTGGAGAATTCAACTTCTTACCTAATCAAGGTCGCAAGGGTTGGTAAGGCAACTCCGGTAGAGAATCTGTTAAGCACTGGAAGTTGAAATCATCAGAAATGAAATCAGTTGTTGGTTTGATTAATGGATCGATCTGGTGTAGTTTGGAGAGAATGAACCGCACCTTGAACAAGAGAGAATCGTCACCAAAACAACATGCGGAAACGCATCAAACAGTTTATCTACAGCTTCGTGATCTTCAGAAAATGGAGGAGCAAGTTTTCAACGGAATAAGCCTTCAGCGCCCCACTTCACCGATATCAGCGCTCCGATCTACAAGCCTGGAAAGCAGATGAGTTGAAAATTAGTTGGACAGAAAATGAATACAAAGAGATGAAGAGAAGCAGTTTGTTCTAGTAAGGAACCTTTGGATGTTTCGGCCGTCTTGGACTCGGACGAGCTCCGGCAATGCGTTCTGCAAAACGGAGTTCAATAAGATAAGTTGTTAGACCAAACAGGAATTCGTTCTCTGGAAAACAGCACCGCATCGGAGCTATATGAATTCATTTTACTATAGATTCAAAGCTGTGTATTAGAATTTCAATAATCTAGTTCCGATGACATACATCGGACTCGGAGTCAGTTTCGTGACTCTCGGTGGAGAAGATGCTCAACGTCGGTGATGTGTAGATGTTGCGATTGAGGTGATAAGCGGAATAAATTAGGGTTGCAGAGATGGAGAAGGGATGAGATGGAGGAGGAGAAACTGAGGGGGAGAAAGATGGGGAGCAAATTGCTTCATCTCTCTTCTAAGCCACGTTTTTATACCATTTTTTCATTTTCTGTACAGAGTCTCTTTCCAGTCCTTGTTCATGACACTGAGTTAATCTCGACGTCGAACTTTTTACTGACGGTTTGGATGACTCCCGTTGAGTTACTAAGGGATTGTGTATTACGGTGTTTGGTGTGTTGTAACGGAGATTAAGATGGATGGAAACTGGAATCTTCGACTTTTTTAAAAATAAGGGTTTGTTTTTTATATTTCAAAATAGGGGTTCGAGTCGATGGATCGATGATTTGTGCAGCTTACTTAACCATGGTAAAATGTGGACATAATATAGAGTGATGTGGGTTGGGTTGCAGTTGGGCCCATTGGTCACTTGGGGATTCAATTACATATGGTGGTGATAAGGCAGGCTTATAAAACAACTGACCCGTTATTACGCAACATGCATACCCTCAAGCCAGGGGAGTAAAGCTGTTAATCATTTTATGTATACATACATAGTGCAGACAACAAACAACAGGACTGGTTGATATGGTTTATGTACACACATACGGATAATTCTAAGCACTGAAACCTTTGTGAATGGAGCTCCAGGGACTAGAGGGGAAGGCGGGGCAAGCTTGTGCCGAGGCCTCTGCCATCTGATCCTTACCAATCCCAGCATTGCATATGTTAGCAATCGACCGCATGTGCTTAATTCCGTACTGAGACAGAGATCCACAATGAGTTTCAAATGTCCTTACCTGCATTGGGTAGAGTAGGCAATTCATGAGAAGGGACACAACCATGTTACAACTCTTAGTTCATAATTTGGATAACATTGTATTGAGATCTAGGAACCCTTACCATTGTTTTGAGGCAACTCCAGTCATCAACTAGAGGCTGCCCCGCTGGCCTGACTGTATCTAACACTTCAGGCCCTCTCTGGATTCCGAACAAGAGTTTCCCAATGAGCAAAATACTGTTGTCTATGTGCATTCTGTGAGCAATTGCTTCCATGACCTGTTTTCTAGCTTCTATCTTCCTGTCCGAACCCTCTGGGGCCTTGCGGAACTGAAAACCAGAAACCAAATAAAAAATCATCAAGACATTTGATGATACTTTGTATAAAAAAAAAAGACGTTTGATGATACTCGAGATTCATTACATTTATGATTCCGCTCCCCTTTAAAATCCAGTATAGTGTATATGATGGGATTTCAAAATGATTATAAGCATCAACTACCCATTGGAGAACACTTTCAGATACGTGATAACATCTCCTTCATCCGGTACTTAAAGATTGACATCTACTGGTCAGTTTTACTATGTAGCTAACACTGATGACTATACATATTTATGGAACGACTGCTTATAACTTTAACAGCACTGCAAAGAAAGAATTGAGTAGTAACCATGCACGAACCTTGTCCCAGAAATGAACAAGATCAGCATCACGTTGATTCACTACTTTTGAAGGCGGCATCAGCGAATTCTCATTTGCAAATGTAAAGTTGTCATTTGCAGGATCTGTGCCCATATACATGTACAGATTGTTCCTGCTCAGCTCAATATCACCAAACTGCATGACATGGGAGCCAAAGCCAGAATTCGAATTTGCAGTTCTAGCCTTGACCTGGTAAATCAGAAAATTTTATGACAGAGAACCCAAAGTTTTAAGCCATTGAACATGTCAACTAGAATTGCAAGTTCTCCTCTTAGTGAAGGCAAACGGAATAACAATGATCATGACTGACAACTTATGATCAGTAAAACAAAAATGTAATATAATATCTCAACTGGCTCACCAGTTCATACTGCTGGTGCAGATTCTCAGTCCTCAGATTATGTTTATCACTGTTTAGAACATAAGAGAATATATGTCAGCCGCCCCATACGTAAATCCGATGTACATTTACCATATATACATCTGGATATTTTGTTCGCATGGAATAATACCATGTAGCATGTATAAAAACAACTGCTTTCTGCTACACAACTTTAACAAATTTAAAGCTACTTGAATTAAAATGTGGAATATACCTGTCTTCCATCCAAGCAACACTGTACAAATCACCCAAACATGTTTCATACTCCGGGGGAGGGCTTGGATTCTCGCCAGGGCAGTAGGTTCCCCAGCTGCTTTCTTCTGCATTTGCAGCAGTGGTTGCATAGATATTCAAACCTTTGGGAAGAAGGCCCTCAAAAATGCTTCCGGATTCACAAGCTTCGAGATAAAATACCTAAACCAGTAGAGCACGCGATAAACTTCTCGAGTTACTGAATGTATAGATCTTGTAGCCCGGAACTGAAAACCTAGCAAATAGACCATACCAGGCTTTTGTAGGTTCCTGATGCGTGCTTCTTCTTCAAAACATCAATTAGGTCATTCGCATAAAGATATGGGTTGGTTGGCATCCCTGTAGACCATCACATAAATTCTATTATTAAGAAATTGTATCATACTTATACTCTCTCGTTGATAATACTTTGGAGTTAAAATGTACTAACCGAGCACACCCGGACCACCGTGGTCAGAGTAGTATACAAAAATATGATCATCTGGGCCACTATCAACTACTTTGCCACTGCCTCCTTTGGTAGCTGTTTTATTTCCAAGTAAAACTGCGAAGAAGTTGTCAACATTGACCTCATCCCCGGTGTAATCCTGTCATAGTCAAGCATTTAAATTTTCAACAACTTTAAGATTCGGCCAAGCCATATAACTCATATATCACCTAGGTGAAAGATGATCAAACCTTGGGGACTCCTGCATAAACGTCGCTACCCTGGGGACTATTAATAATAATTCCTTTCCTTGGATTTTCTTCATTGTAAGCAATATCGTCGTACATTAAGACAATGATATTTTCATCTTTCAATCCACCTTTCTTCAACAATTGGTAAGCATGACAAATGTCAGCCTGAAACAGAAACACAATCAGCCATTTAGCCTACGATCAGTTTCCATAGACACTGAAGCCTCAAAGTGCAGAAATAAACAAATCTATTTAACCGTAACCCGTAAATATACAAATGAAATTCCAATAGTATAATTTATAGTGTAGGTTTCAGAAAAAAGTAAACATGTGTAATAGCTACATTTTGGAAATGCTAATTGCTAACCTAGTCAGCAAGAAAACAACAGCTCTTCTCAGAAAAACTAGTAAGTAGTAATAAATTAACCACCAAACTGGAACCTGTTATCATCTCGAGCCAGCTTCAAATCCTCTAAAGAAGAATCATCACTATAATTGGTGCAAGTAAAAAAGGCAACTGACAACTATATCTCACCCAACATAACTTTCTTAACCCAAACAGTCAACAATACATACCAAATTAAGCCTTAATTAGGTCACTTGATCCCTAAACAAATTTAAGAAAATCAACATACGTCCAAAACAACTACAACGAACCTGATGCCTATAATTCCAGTATCCATTAGATCCAGCGATCAAAACCGCCCATCTCGTACCCACGGTATCATCTTCGCCATGAAAAAATTTAGACGCATCGGAAGGCAACCGAAGCACGTTATCACCGATGAGCTCACGGGTGCAAGATACGATACCGGAGCATACGGCGACGGCAGCGATTACGCCGGCGATGAATCGGAGCATGGTTTTCGTTGATTGGCAGGAAGAAAAAGAATCTGGTTATAAATGAACTTCTCGCCGTGTAAGATTTATACCACCTTAATCATTGTAAATAACATTTCGGTCCTCAAACTTTAGTATTATTATGTTTTTTCCACTTCATCTGACGGTGGAGATAATTCTGACTGATTTGTGGGTCCCGGTAGCTGGATGGGTGTACGTAACCTGATTTGTTGCGTTTAAGTTACTTAAGCTCGGAACGAAACGCAGCGTTTTGAATGCGTAGGAAACCAGACGTGCTCGAGTGATTTTATATTTGACGCTTCGTACATTTACAACGACGTCGTTTGATTTCTAGAATAAGATAACAGAACAGAGGCGGCAAAATTGTCGCAGTGAAAAGTTTTGGGAGTACAATAAAATAATTCATATTTTGTCGAAGCCCCCCCAAGTACTGATTTGTTAACATTATACCCAACATCTTTGCATAATTCTTACAGCGATTCGTTCTCACCGACCGAACGTTTTCCAAAAGAAACCATTCTCCATCGACGGAGTTGATATCGCCGATCGGTCAACAGTCAAAGTGAGCGACGGCTACTTCTTTAGTTTATTGTAACTATAAGTATGAAACGTAATTAAATTATCGACTCGGACAAATTTTATAATGAATCATTTTAGGGTTTAGATGTTTTGTTAGATTAGGGTTTTGTTGATTATATTAGATTTGATTTGATGCAGGTGTTGTGGAAGTATGGAGGATGAGGAGAGTGTATTTGGTAGCATATTTGAGGATGATGTTGAGATGATTGATGTTGAAGAAGGGGAGTTTGTTGAAGATTGTGTACTGAATGAGACTGGAGTAAGTGGGGATGGAGGTGTGGAAGGTGCATTTGATGGAAGTGGTAACGGAAAAAGTAAGGACTCCGATGCTGGAAATAGTAAAACTAAGAGGAGGAATAGGAATAGGAAGAAGAAAAAGAAGAGTGCTTCAGTTCCAAATGTTACTGATGTGAACAGGTTATATACTGCCTGATGTTTTTAAGTTCGTTAGAATGCTACGATTTTTGTGGTGTAAGAAGTAAGAACATTATGCCATGTTTGTGTATTTGAATGCTTTTATTTTGTGACATTTTGATGTGCTTTTTGTTTGCAGGTTTGTCTTGGAAACGTGTAGGCGCCTGAAAGAAAAGAAGTCGTACATGATATACAATGCTGTTGGTTGTTTGGGGGTGGCTGCCCTCACTGAGATACTCAAAGAGGTATGTATATATTTGTATTCTAAATCCCTATGTTTAGCATTTTTGGCTGGATATATTTCAGTTGTAGTTTATGCGATGGTTGTGTGTGTTGTCTTGGGAGGAATATTTTGGAAGGTCATTTTCTTATGTGGTCTAGCCAGTTAAGCATATTGGCTTGTGTTGTTGTGAAAGGGAAAAGGGTGGGAGAATACAATTCAGGTTTTCAGTTTTTTGTTCTTGATCAGTGTCTCTAAGTTTCACGGAAACTTCTTAGTTCTTGTCATGGGTACCATTTGTATTGATCACTAGTACTTTTATAGGCAGTGAAACACCATACACTACAGCTGATATCAGTCCATATAATGACTTACTGGTTTTTGGTATTATTTTGGACCATTTCTTGAATCTATTTTTAAAAAACAATGTTTTCAGAATATGGGTTTTGTTGACACTGAGAGGTTGAATTGGGAAACATGATAAGTTTCAAAGTGTCTTTGACCACATTTTGTAAGGCCTAGTTAGCTCTTTCGATAGTGGCTTACGCAGAGGTGAAGAATTTTGTCCACTGTCATTAACACATTCTTGGTAAAATCTTATAGCAAATTTTCTGTTATACACTTGCAGATGCTTATTGCAGAAGTCCTTTTGCAGCTTCCAATTTCTTGGATATCTGAGCTTTCCTGGCTACATCATTATTATTTTTGATGTATGTGCATATGAGCTAGTTTAAATTTCATTAATCGACTAATGTAGTTGTAAGAATGTGATATAAATGTCTTCTGTTCTGAATATGTCATGAGACAAATTATTCCTTAAGCTTTAGTAATTTTGCTGTTGCGCCAGTGATTCTCATATTGAAATGACTGCCATTAGTTAATTTTATTTCAATTGCACTGCATATGTGCCTCTATTCTGGTTGCTCTCCGGATCATGACAAAATTTTGTACGGTGGCTTATCAAAATTACAGATAGATGCTATACAAGCTTGTGGAGGGCAAATGACTGCTGATGGCCGACGCCAGCGAACTGGTGGTGGAATATTGTGGAACATCCTAAAAACACGTGAACCGAAGGCCTATAAAGAGATAATGAACAAGTCAAGGGAGTTTGAGGTACCCAATTATTTTAATTATCACAGGATAACAAGAGAGTTCATCTTTTCCCATTCATCGTGTAACTCTTAATAAGGTTTAATCCCATCTGAAGATACTTGAATATTTTCTTACATCTATCCCTTATCTTCTTAATATTTGCAGAAGCAATTCAGGACACAAAGCTTGGGGCATGCACCTGCACCCCAAGGCAACAAGGTGGCTTCCAAAGTACCCCCGCAACCCCGAGCAAGTCTCACTTCTGACAACAAGCCAAATGATGCAGTCCAAATTCCTCAGATAGGTGAAATTCTTGAACAATCTGACTTAGAAGGTGTGCCTGAACAATCCAAACTAGTTGCTGGGAAACCGAAGCCCATTCATGATCGGTTGAGAGTACCTGTTACATATGATGACCTGTTTGAAGAGGCTCCTCCCCAGGTCATTTGAAATTGAATAGCTGCTTGCAATTTTTGATTAAAATATTTAATGGGCTATAGACTTCCGTACGGACTGAGTAGTTGTAGTGCAGTCCAAAGAGTTTGATGAGGACTCGTGATGGGAGCTTTCTTAACTGTTCAATTTATATGGGAACCAGTTTGAGCATATGTGAAAATTAGTACTCCCTCCGTCCTATAATATCTGTCCACTTTTCATTTTGGGTGTCAAGGTTGTCCACTTTTTTTTATTTTTCATCACATATTCTACTTTCTAAGTTATCTACTCCCTCTGTCCCGGTGAGTTTGTCTAAAAGCACCATTTGCACGCAAATTAAGATAGAAAGAAGGTATAAAATGTGTGGTTGAGAATAATGAATAATAAGTAAATGAGTGAAAAAGTAGAATGTGTGGTGGAGAATAAAGGAAAGTGATCAAACATTAGGGGACGCTAAAAAAGGAAAGTGGACAAACTTAGTGGGTCAGAGGGAGTACTTATTAATTATTTATTTTCAATCACACATTTTATATTTTTTTCTATCTTAATTATCTTACATTTTGTAACAAACAAAATGGAAAGGAGGAGTTTAAATCTTGGTGAGTTACTACAACAGAAGAGTAGTGGCAATATCCACCTCCAGTAATGCTCTTTTGAGATCTTTACTATTGGGTGAGACCTTGAGACCTCAATCATGGCCATTGATTGAGTTTGCTTTTGGGGTTCAGATTGTGCCACGTGGAGATTAGAGAAATTCAAAAATCGGAGGTAAGAGAAATTGTTGCTTTTGTTCTCTCACCTCCACGTGGCACAATCTGAACCCTAAAAGCAAACCCAATCAACGGCCATGATTGGGGTCTCAAGGTCTCACCCAAAATTAAGGATCTCAAAAGAGCATTACTCTCCACCTCCATCGGCACAACTACCCATTTACATGATTGGTTCAGACATTTGATAACAGATGCTAAATGACAATAATAAAATTGTGATGAGCAGCTGTATTTATTTCCATTTATAACTTATTTATATTACGTAGCTTGAAATGGCAATTCTTTTTATAAAATGAAACGGCATCGTTGCCAAACACATTTCCTCTCTTATCATCTCTGTCAATCTGACGTGTACATTGAATTCAAATCCTTATGCGGTACAACTATGAACTACTCCCTCCATTCCATTAC
Organism: Sedum album; assembly: GCA_006409495.1. Taxonomy (NCBI): domain Eukaryota; kingdom Viridiplantae; phylum Streptophyta; class Magnoliopsida; order Saxifragales; family Crassulaceae; genus Sedum; species Sedum album. The sequence continues at coordinate 26,391 of QZGG01002274.1, forward strand.
GAGTGTCTCATTTCCTTTTTGAATGTCCCAAAATGATCTTTCCATTTCCTAAAATATAAATTTTTTTACCTCTACATTTACACTCTCTTTCATACTTCTTATTCCACTCATTCTCTTTCTTACTTTTTATCTCACATTTTTCAATTTTCTTAAAAACCGTGAAAGTTTTTAAATGAGACACTCAAAATGGGACGGAGGGAGTACTACTTATTCATCACTTTCACTTCCCATCTCTACTTCGCCACGTGTTGCTCTCTCCTCGAGATCCCAAAAAATAAATATAAATAATAATTATAACCGAACACAGTAATCCAAAAGCAGCTCAGTATATGTCTACACAAACCAAACACAGCCTCAAACCAAACCTCCAACATGTTCGACGAGCCGATGTGGGGAGCTATGAGCAGCTGGTTCACTCCCACAACACTCTTCGTGCTTCTCAATTTCATGATCGCTACCATCTATTTCACCTCCGGATTCTCCTCCAACAAACCCCATCCGTTGACCAAGTCAGATTCACATCAACAAGATACTCAAAGTGAACACACTGGTCCGGTACTACTCCAACGCTCTCCTTCAGTTCTTCAGCGACTCAAGTCCATTAACTTCTACCAGTACGCTCACTACAACAAATCCGAGCCGAGCCAGGCGACGTCGTTTCAAACGGATCAGTACCGAAACGATGAAGGTCGCGAATCTGTGCTTAACAACACGACGTCGTTTGATTCAGATGAGCACGAAAACGACTACGGGTCGGAAGAAGAGGATGGATTCGATTTCGACCACGAAGGAGAGGATGAAGTGGATCGAGAGAGGTCGATTGAGGAAGTGTTCAGCGAGATGCAGGTGGAGAAGATATCGAACGTCGTTCGTACAAAGTCGGATACGGAGCCGGCATCGGGATTCGTGCCGGTGAAGCTAATGAAGAAGATGAAGAAATCAGCGAGTTCGAAGTCGACGTTCAGGCATTTCAGTGAAGCGGAGGTATTGGAGGCTCGACGGCCGGCGACGGCGAGGGAGGTGAAGACGGTTGTGGAGGCGGAAGATGAAGAGGTGGATACGAAGGCGGATGATTTCATTAACAAGTTTAAGCAGCAGTTGAAGCTTCAAAGGATGGATTCGATTTTGAGGTACAAGGAGATGCTCGGCCGAGGGGCAGGAAAGTAATTTTACTAATTATCTGCATTTAATAAGGTTGTTTTGTTTCTGTAAATCTTAATCGTTGAGAAATTCGATGCTTATTGTTTGTTTCGATTGACGAAAATACCCTTCAATTATGATGTGTTCGGAGTTTGTAGTTCTGGGGTTGTGATTGATTTGGAGGTGATAGTAAGATGAGAGTGTCATTGTCGTTTTGGACTTTAGGAGCTTGTGATGAGTCTATTTTTTGAGTTGGTGATTGATGTGTTAGTTGTCGTTTTGGATTTAGGATAGACACTTATTGGTGATTGTTTAGGTGGAATGGGCTTGTTCAATTTATGAAAGGGGGAAACATGAGATTGATGTTGTATTATTGAGGATGTTGTAGACAGTAGTTTATTGGAATGGGGTGTGTGAACTTTAAAATGGTCATGTGGGGAGTCGTATTTGTTTGGTTTATTAACGACAAATTGACATTGAAGTCAGCATTTGTTGTTATTTGATTTCTTTCAGTCATCAATGATCGGTAGAGGCTCATGCCATATTCGGAAGCTAGTGCCTTGCGCCGTCCATGCTCATATCGACGGTATAACAGAGAATTTTGCATGATAAGAATTTGTTGAATCCTTTCATCTAGTTCAAAGAAAATATACACTACTGAGAAAAAATACACCAATTTTTTTGCATAGATGTACATGCTGTAAGTGATAAATTGTCAAGTCAACTACTCGATGTGATACAAATTGTTAGCTGACATTTAAAGCTCACATACTGGCATAGGTTCCGCACATTCTGATATTATGATAAATTGTTAAGCAAATACTGAAACATTATCCGGGTTGACTCAAAAGTCGACTATAGATCATAATTCATGATCCAAGATCCAAGATGTGGGACAACTTATCATTGGAATTTTTTAAACATTTAACACTAATATTGTTGATTTTATACTAAAGGAAACAGATCAAGGAGGACATGCTTTCATAAATAGGACAGTAGAATATCATTTCAACTGTTGATTTCTAAATATCTAACGATTGAAAATGTATTGCATATTCAACTACCTATTTAAATTAAAAATCAATTTAATTTCAACCGCTAGATTGCATCATCACAACTTAAAAGGAACAAAAACAAACCCAAAGAAAGCCGCTATTAAGTCAGCTTTCTCAGTTTCAAGCCGCATTTCGCACGATCAATTATTTTAAAGCCGCTATAGATTTTAAAGTTTCGCACGATCCATAACTTATGATCTCATCAGACAAAAGAAACCTTGGACCCTAAGTATAGATTTTATTTCCTATCGTCCTTTGGATCAGTTTTTAAAATATTCAACTATTCAATGGCCTTTTGAATGAATCTTGAGGTATTGTATAAACTGATTCATAAGTTATAAACAACTGAAATATATATCTCGTGTGGCCGAGGTCAGTACGCAACGTGCCACGACTTTGAGCATAAATACGCTAATCCTGTTGCCTTTCAGGGATCAAATATCTGAGGCTGTTCTGCATCATCAAGGGTTTCAATAAAGCTAATGGGAGCCTGCAGCTCATCATCAGCTACTCATGAAAATCAGAAATTAGACCGTGTTCAAGAAATCAGTCTGTGTTACGAAATTGAAAATATTGGCCGGGCTGGCTCACTTTTTTCCAAAGTTGGATCCAAAACCATCAATCAGGACTCTGCTGTTCTCTGTCAGGTTTCTTTTAGTTTCCGATTTTCATGTTCAAAAATTTTAAAGTATTTAATCAGACCCGTTTCGGGAGGTTGAATCAAAGCTCGATGAATTTAATGATTGAATTTATGTATGTGCAGAAATATGGCGTGGAGGATGGATATTTAGGTGGAGTGTTTGATGGACATGGTTTAAACGGCCATGAAGTGAGTCAACTCGTTAAAACCCGCTTACCGTCTCTTCTGCTGAAACACATGAAGCTTCTTGCAAAAGCTCGAAAGTCCAAGAAGACGTTAGCTATGTACAATATTGTTGAGAAGTGGAAAGATGCTAGTATCAGTGCCTTTCAAGCCATGCAGAATGAGATCGATGTTAAATCTAACTTGGACACCAAGGCAAGCGGATCGACAGCCGTTCTAGTCATCAGACAAGGAGAAGACTTAGTCATTGCTAATCTTGGTGACTCCAGAGCTGTGTTGGGGACTATGACTGACGAGGGAATCAAGGCTGTGCCACTAACAGTTGATCATAAGCCAAGTGTAAAATGCATGATCCGATTTTGAAAGTATTTATATTTTTCAAACTTTACTTGGATACAAGTTTACTGAAATTTCAAATGGATGCAGCTGAAGCAGAGAGAATCAGGCGATGTGGAGGCAAGGTATTATCATCAGCCGGGGAGGCACATATCGAAAGAGTGTGGATTCCGATTGCAGATACATCTGGTCTAGCCATGTCTAGATCCTTCGGAGACTCTGACTATAAGCGCCATGGAGTTATTTCCCTTCCTGAGATGTCATCTCACCGCATATCACCTAATGATCAATTTGTAATTCTTGCTTCGGACGGGGTACGTAAGCTAATCTTAGACGCTGTTAAATAATCAAACTGTACCAGTGTGACTTAACTCTTTTTTGTACATATCATTTGTGCTTTCAGATTTGGGATGTGCTTAGCAACGAACAAGTAGTGTCATTCGTCTCATCGATGGAAAACAAAGACGAAGACGTAGCAGAAGCTCTAGTCAATGCTGCAACGGCCGAATGGAAGATTAAGTACCCGAAATCACCTATCGATGATTGCTCCGTCGTCTACATTTCTCTAAAGAACATATAGTCGCACAGAAGATCATGTCATTTTGGACATGTCTCAAATAAGTTCCAAACTTCAGAAACAAACTTTTTCAATGAAATGAAAATGTATTGGCTTATAAAGAGTTGTGCTTAAATGGGCCGTTGGACTAACTTGGCCCATACGGCATTTTTCAAGTACACCGTGGAACTCTTGAGAACTTTCTAGAAAAAGTTCTCAGCCAAGTGGATTTGCATCGATAAATATCTTCACACTCATCCTTACACGAAACTATCTAACACAAATTAAAGCAACACTAGACGACAAAAATCACAGTTTCTAGAACTTTCTTCTCACAACATCACACCGCAAAAATCGCCATAGCTGAATCTGAGTATCTGATTTCGAGTTTCTGAATTTGATTTCTCTGCAATGGAAAATGCGAAGGTGGTTAAGGAGGAGGATTTCGCGATGTCGGCGGCGACCGGCGTGATTAGTGGCGGAGGGATGCCGTCAGCGGCGGCTTCATCAACGTCGAGTGTATCGCCGAGACCGATTGAAGGACTGCACGAGATGGGTCCGCCACCGTTTTTGACAAAGACGTATGATATGGTGGAGGATCCGGCGACTGACGAGGTGGTGTCTTGGAGTAGAGAAAGGAATAGTTTCGTTGTTTGGGATTCGAATAAGTTCTCCACGACTCTGCTTCCTCGGTATTTTAAGCATAATAATTTCTCCAGCTTCATTCGCCAGCTTAATACATATGTAAGTTGATTTGAGTCTGATCTTTGCTGTTGTTTGATTTTGTTGGCGTTTTAGATTTAGGGTTTAGGGTTTGAATTTGGATTTCAATGTTTGGAACTACTGATTGTGTTGTAGAAATTTTAGGGTTTTTGTGAGATGTTTGATTGGGGATTTGTTGTTTAGAGATGTTATTTTCTTCATTTTGGAGCTTGCGTTGAATTTGATTTCGAGATTTAGGGTTTAGGGTTTGAATTTGGAATTGGGGTTTTGTGTATTTAGTGGTGGATTTGTTGTTATGGAGGTTTGTGTAGTTGATTTTGATATGGGGTTTGGGTGCAGGGTTTTAGAAAGGTGGATCCAGACAAGTGGGAGTTTGCGAATGAGGGATTTCTAGGAGGGCAGAAGCATCTGTTGAAGACTATTAGGAGGAGAAGGCATGTGCCGCAGAATGTGCATCAGCAAGGAGGGGTTTCAGCTTGTGTTGAAGTAGGGCAATATGGTTTGGAAGGTGAACTCGAGAGGCTGAAGAGGGATCGAAGTGTGTTGATGACTGAAGTTTTGAGATTGAAGCAACAGCAGCAAGAGTCAAGGGATTATATCATTGCTATGCAGAATAGGTTGCAAGCTACGGAGAGGAAGCAGCAGCAGATGATGGGGTTTTTAGCGAGGGCGATGAATAACCCTACTTTTATTCAGCAATTTATGATGGAGTCGGCAGAGAGGAAAGCGCTGAATGGGGCTAATATGAAACGGAAGAGAAGGCTGACTGCGAGTACTAGTGCGGAGAATTTGCGAGACCAGATTGACATACTGGCTGTTCAGGATGATTCTCTTGGCATAGGGCAAGGACGTCAATCCCATGATGATCTCACTAATATGGAATCTGAGATTGATGCTTTGTTTGTAGCGGGGTTGGAGAGTGAGTCCAGCAATGATGTGAAGGCACCTAGGACTGAGCCAATGACCAATGCTGGTGCTAGTAATCTCGATTCAGTGAACGAGTTGCTCTGGGATGAGCTGATGAGTAATGATATGCTACTGGGCAATGAGGATGAGGAGCAGCCGCTGTTTGGAGACATTTCAGAACTTGATGTTCCGGTGGAGGACTTAGCTGGGGCCAACCCATCTGATTGGGGTGAGGATCTGCAAGATCTAGTTGATCAAATGAATTACCTCAAACATAAGCCGTGATGAATTATCATTGTAGTCAGATTAAAATACCCCTGCAACTCCATTCCCTCAACTCATGGAAGGTATGTAATGCTGTGAAAAACCTGTTCTCAGCCCTCTTCAATGGTGTGAGTACTTACTAGTATTGCATCTTTTTTAACAGGGGGAATGGTAGAAGGGTTGCAGAGGAAGGCCAGCAAGGAGATTCCAACTTTGGCTTTTTAGTATCCTTTTAGTTGTTTTCATTACAAATGTTTTTCCTTTATTAATTTTTGAGCAGCCTCCATGTTCTCCTCTATTACTGTCATTTACTCCCTTTGTTTTTGCAGGCTGAGGGTTGGCATTGATTCAAGACTTGGAGGATGGATGCCTTCTCTTCTATGTGCCTGTTGATGGGATGTGTAGTGACCAAAATCCATCTGACCACTTTAGTTTGTTTATAATCCTAACACCATGCTTTTAGTAGTTGTCAGCAAGGAGCCTTGTTTTTTGCTACTTATTATCCCTTCTCTGCTTCCACTTGGAATGTGCTAATGGTGCTATGCCTCACAAAACACAATAGTTGTTGAAGGTTTTTGATGTTTGATGTTCAAAGGGTGTTTGCCTGTTTGGTATTTGTGAAGAATGTGGACAAACACTTGTTGGTGCAAAATGTTAGTTTCAGTACCTGAACATTTCAGGAGTACTGTTGATGCTATGAGGATTGTTATATTTGGTGCATACATATCATCAACATAAGAAACCAATCTTGAAAGAATGAATATTGAACTTATGAACACAACTCAAAAACATCAACTTTGATTGAACACATCATTAAAACAACAACATCAGAAACCTCATCAACAATCATCAAATACTCCAATGGCTCATTCCATTCATTCACCACCAACTTGTAACTTTAGAGCACTTACTCTTCAACCACGTAAAGCTGTTCCTAAGTGTCCCTTTAACTCTCCCTTCAACAGAATACACTTTATAACTCGCAACCCTTTTCTTCCTCTTAAATTCTGGATCACTGAAGCTCCACTTCTTCCCGGAAGATAACGCCTTGCTCTTCTTCTTATTCTTCTTCTTCCCTTTTGCCGTCTCTGTTTTATTAAAGTTTCCTGACATAGATTGTGGCGGCTCTTCGTATGGCTGTATCTGCATATCTTGATGGTCAAATGCCGTTGACTTTGTTTGGTAGTCATATTCGCCCCCCATTGATTGATGAATCCTAGTTAGAAAAGGTTTGGACTTCGGAAGGAGGAGATGAAATGAAATGATGGGTAGATGCTGGTTTTGGGATTTGGAAAGAAACGGAGAAGCTTTCTACTTCTTTAGCTTGTTGTTGTTAAAATGGCAGAGCAGCAGCAGCATCTTGGAAGTTGTCATGAGAATAATGCTTTGTACTTATTGAATTGATTAGCTATTTTGTACGAATAATGGGAAGAACAACAGAGGATTGATGACTAGTTAGTTATACGTGATGGTGCCCATGTTGTGGTGTTTGAATTTCCACCAGCTTGTAAGGATGTAATCGTGTAGATGGAAAACCCGGAGTCAGATAATTGCCTTCCAACGATCAGTCATTCGATCTCTGTTTGAAAAAAGATGCGGTTATTATTAAGTATTTAGTATTGTTGCAAAGAAAAACTATTAAAGTTTTGTAAGATTTGAATAATATTATTTAACCCGAAGAGGTCAATCAAATATAACAAAATGGAAGATAAAGAAAGTCAACGAGTCTTGATATTTTGAATGAGGTCAAATAGTATGTTGAAGTATTGACAACACACTGAATATGATGAGGTTCTTCCGCATGAGCTAAGGTACTTAATTACTTCCACTCTATGAAAACAAATGAATCCTAACCTCCGAAAAACATGACTATCCCAACATAACAAGAAGAGCTGAGCCGCTGTCCATCCACATTTCCATATTGCTGAAAACAGGTGCTTTGGCGAGTCTTTAATGACGAGATTTCTTGCTGCACGAGGGGCACTTGTACTGCTTAATGTGCTCCGCTTTGGATTGGGTGATCCTTACACATTTCCCATGGAACCATGTTTCGCAAATGTCACAGCAGATCCAGAATTCGTCAGTAGAGTAATATTCGTTGCATTTACCGCATACCGTGTCTTCTTGTTCATCACCGTCCTCTTCCACACCCTCTTCTATTTCCTCTTCGGAGTTAGCTGACTCAAGGTTATTTTCAGAGCCCCTCTGGTTTAAGCAAGACGCGAAAAATAGTAAGTCGTAAATACTAAGCAATATGAAGAATTAATGAATCGGGTGAATCTGTTTACCTTAGACCCAGGCTTTGATTTGTTGTTATTTGTACCGCGTTTTTTGCCTGACGACTTCTCCTTAGTTTGTTTCTTTTTAAACAAATTCACAGTTTCAAATATAGTTGGCAGGTCATTCATCAAGTTGAAAAGACGCTTCCTGCACACATATCAAAGCAGGCCTTTCAGAAAATAATCGATGACTGCACAAGCAGTAACAAGAACAAGCAGTAATATTTAAGACACTACAATACGCAACAGATCAGTCACTGTTTTTCAGAATCTCCAGAGTCTCAAATCCATTTAGTTTTACATTCTACACTCACTTCTCGCACAAATTATAGCATGAGACAGAAATTTAATCAGACCCCTTTGGATTTGAAGTCTAAATCTGACAAGATCATTAAAATGACTCCCAATCAACTCCAGTCTCCAGTTAGGCAAAACACACACATGCATAAAGTTAAGATCCTTCATCCTACCAACTACCAACCTACTGAATCAGGCTCAACAACACCACCTTATTTCCCGACGCATGTCAAAAAACAGTTAGCAATAACTTGCAGAAAAGTTAGTAGCGTGGATACAAAAGATGAGCAGAAAAGTTTACCTATCGGCTCTATCAAACCCGAATCTAATCCCGAAGTAAAAGGCTACAGATAGTAGCCATGTGTCACTATGGGCAGCAACCATTAACAACCATTCCTTCTCCACCATTCCATCCCTGGCGAAATTGATACCCAGAACAGGTTCAGGGATCTCGGGAGGTACTTCCTCTACAGGTAGATTGACTTCCCACTGTTCGTTAGGATATCCATAAAGACACAAATTCTCTTTCTCTGAGAGAGCATCATTTATATTGTCAGCTTGGATAGTTCAAAATCCAACAATTCACAGTTATCACAATGATTCAGAATAACACGAAACAAACACAATGCAATGACCATACATATTACATACACCATCACAATATAAAGATTTATAAGTCTGTCCGCCTCAAATATTGATCCCACATTGCACACCAAATTACGAGCTACATCAAGTTGCATAATGTGGTGAAGTTCCAGAAAAGAAAATACCTCACCGGCTCTGAGGCCATACTGAAAACACACTAATAGGAATCAAGGAACCATTCACAAAATAAACATCTTTAAAAAGTTAAGAAAACTTGCTCCAATCAAGAATCACAAAGAACACCCCAATTGAAGACCACACTATGAACATAAAAGATCAACAACAAACAAGTAATACCCACCAGGATCACATTTCTTGTAGAAATCATCCAACTCTGCCGAATATTCAATCCAAAAAACAGAATGTCAGAAAACAAAAAAACCAGGTTTTTACACAAAATTGCAGAAAGAAGAAATCTTTACCAGTAGTGAGGGCCTTGATGATGCCAGCACGACGACCCTTGAAATCGTTAAAAACAGCATCAACAGAGCGAAGATTGGGATCACTGCCGACGTCCATTGATGTCTCCTCTTCCCGCTAAATCTAAACCCCTTTCTCAACTCTGCCAACAACAAAAAGACTCAATCTTTCATATACCCAGAAACCCTAAAATAAAAAAAGATTAAAAAAATCGATGAAAAAGGGGTTTACAGTGACAACAACCGGCGAGGCTGCGACCGCTGGACGGGACGAGAGAGACAACGACGACGGATTTGAATCGTGACGGCGTGGTTTGGGTTTAAGCAGATTTAATATTAATTTCCAAATCCGACTCCGTTGAAATATTTATTTGTTTTTTTAATTATTTTATTGTAATATTTTAATAAGCTTCCTTTTTTGGATATACCGAACTGGGCCAGCTGCTAACTGTGCCCTACTATATTCTCACTGAGTCATTACACCAGTTTATGTGTTTAACGGCGTCGTCTGACGCATGACACGAGCTGACGTGGACTAGTTTTGCTTGTTTGTTGATGGCCCACAAAACCATTCGCCTGGGCCCACAGAACCATACTATGAAAATTTCTACAATATTGATTCCAGCTGCTTGAGTTCCTTGTCTGATGTTTCTACTTCTGTGATTTCATCTGATGTCCTGTAAGCATCGGCGATTGCCTTCGCCTTTTCCAACACATCAGTTGGCACTGTTTTCAGGAGGCTGTTATTTGAGACAAATGTAATTAGCAGTTTAGCAAACTGATAAAGATTTGGAACAGAACTGAGTCGAGCATTCGCAGTGGTATGGTGCTTTTTCATGGATGCATTACCTGTCTAGGGCCACAACTGCAAGACCAATCTTAGCTTTCATTGATTGCATTGAAGCACCTGCATCTTTTCTCGACGCACGAAGAAATAAATTATCTAGATCTTCTAAAGCCCTGATGCCAGTATAACAGCTAGCTATCAGGCAAAGGTGATGATGTAAAATTTATATTCATTAAGGCCGGCCAATTGTGGGATAGTGCTTACCTTAGACAACTGTCAACATCTGCAGAAGCTGCTGGGCCACTTCCACTGTCTGATGCATATTGTGCTACCTAGAAAAAGGCCTTGTTTCTTAAATTACAACAGAAACGAACAGTTTATCAATTAGCACTGTGGGGCAAACTAATCTTACTGCTCTGATATTTACACGTAGAGATGCTGCGGGCCCAGAACGCAGCAAGGATCTGCAGGCATCAAAAGGAACCTGGCCATCTTCTAAGGTTTTCTCTGCATTATGGTCAAAGACAATTGATGTCAAAATTTATTAAGGTACATGCAAATTAAAATCATTTACAACAAAAGGAAAATCTTCACTTTAAACATTAAGAAAGAAATGATATGCGTCTTCTGTACACACTCAACTTCAAGGAAAAACTGCCAGGTAGAATTTGTCTCAACACCCATGAGACATGTTAATGTTATCGAATAGTAATTTAATTGATGGACGTCCACACAGATGCCAACAAGCGAACTGATTAAGTAAACCACCAGAAAAAGAAGCTACCTAAGTCTTTAATCTGCAGCTCGGTCAATATAACAGCTGGTACATAAACCTCTAGTGGATCAAGCTTTTTCCTGAAAAGTTCACAAAACACAAATTATGATCACTAAGCAACCTTGCTGTGTTCACTTCAATGTCGATCAACAATTCATGGCAGCAGAAGAATATGTAACTAAATCAAGTGTTTACCTTTTCACATACTTATCGAAAACGCTTCCAGCATTAGCATCTGTGAAGAGAAAAAATGCTAGCAGATAAGGTATCCTACTCGGAACAGTAGGAGTTAGGACTACACTAACAAATCTGATTCCACAGATTGCCGAATGGAAGTCCAACAAACACATACGCAATTCAATTTCTAAACAAATCAAAACCTACACAAAAAAATTAATTAAAATCAAACTTATTGAAATTCCCAAATGTAACAGAGAAATCACCTGAAACCACATTGAAGCAATTCAACGCCAGTAGAGAGACAAAAACCGACCGCCGGCTCAACTTCCACCGCTGGTCCGATTCCGTCATCTGAGGAGAAACCGCCGCGCATCTCACCACCAGCTTCGTCGATCTCCGAAACGATGCAGCAAAAGAGCTGCTGCTGCTAACGTGCGCCGTCGAAAATGCCGCCATTTGCAGATAGGAGAGTTGCAGTGGATAAACTCTCTTATCCATCATCCCTGAAAAAATGACGTATATACCCTTCCATTAGAACCGTCAATTTTTAAACCTATTTAATCACATAATTGGGCGATGGCGACCGAGAGCTTCGGCTTGCTTTGACCTCAAGTCCGGCAGCGCTCAGGATATTACTCCGGACACGTGTCATGTTCTGATCCGGCGCTTAGTGTACGGGCCGGTGCGGTCTCTTGCCGAAGATTAAATTTCATGATAAAGCGTCGCGTGATCATCTCCAAGGCCCTAGGTTTGGCGTTTGGTTATGTAATGTATGATAAAGCATTTTGCATAATGGCGATGATGCCCCTTCATTGGCTTTTGATGATGTTTGAATTGATTTGCCCTTTCATTGATTATTTTAATGGCAGGTGATTGATGCCCTGGACTTATATCAGGGCACAATGTCGTAGAAAATGGTTCATTTGAGACCCATCTTAAAATTTGAAAACCTGAAACTCCACATCCTACCATTCATTTTTTCAATCTAACGGTTATGAAATAGCCACCTGTTCCTTTGCACGTGCATATGTGCATATGCATTTATTGCTTTCATGTGTTAGCATCTCACATTAGTTGCTTCTGCATTTCGCCTTGATACCACCAGCACTCTCAGGTACCACCATTTCTTTCAGCTTCTTTCTGAAACTTGTGAGCATTTTCGACATTCGATTTATCATTGCTCTTAAAACTACATCGACCCAGAAATAATAAATGTTAGACAAGAAAGTGAATTAAAATGTAAATTTAGGTACAATAAGAGAGTGCATATTTTATCCTGAGATGTTGCATAAAAAGAGCTTCCTATCATAATCCTTTTTACCATAAAAACTCTCCAGTCTACGGACACTTGATATAAATATTTACATTTAAATTTTAATATAAACATAAAAACTCACTAAACGTCTTTTTTTGCTCTGGAGATCAAATATGTAAACTGAAAAAGTGCAGGAGCCTTGATGCCTAAGGCTCTTGCCCTATTAGACACTGCCAGCAGCAAATTTAGCCAGCGGTCCGACTAAGAGGGAGTTCACATATGTACAAGGTTCCGTCATGGATGAATCCCAACGCTTGTCGTTGAAGTTGTCCGTCTTGTCAGGGCCACCAACTATAGCTCCAGTCAGCTCATTAGGATTTGGGACATCTTTATTATACCAGTACACAAAGCTTAAAGGGCAGCTGATGAGTGACTTTGCAGCATTACTTGGCACAGATGCACCTCTGTGGTGAGGCTGCTGTGGTGGATTCTGGCCAAATCCAACCATGTATGATCTGCTTTGTGGGTTTTCTCCCAGCAGGTAATCAACCTGCATTTGGAATTTATTACACTTTTTCTGATGAAAAATTTACCAAAATACTCCCGTGGATTTTAGTACTTATTTCCTAGTAAATGCAGGATATGGAATACCTGTTTTTTAGCAAAGGCTATGAGGTGGGTGGAGTCGAACTGCTGACCGCCGCAGTTGACCGATTGGTGATACCTTGCTAGGAGATCACCGTAAGTAACGAACAAGAAAGCTGTCCCAGTTACATACTGAGTATTGGCTCCATCTCGCAAGTGTACAAGTCCACCTGGGGTCAGTATACCTGATGATATGGACTTTCAGGCAACACTGAGCAAATATAACTGTCAGCTTGTTGCTTGAAGTTTGCTAAACTCGCCTCTCCTTCGAAAAACAGCTGCATTACTCTCAGTCAGTTCTAAAATCACAATTTTATTTCAGCCTGTTTTGGATTGATGGGACTGAAAGGAGGGGTCAAACCTTTGAGAGAAGAATATTAGCTCCGGCGTACTTGAGGTCCCAACTGAACTCATTTACGTTGGCCCCAATGGCTTCTTCTGTAATGTATTTCAGGTAAACTTGTCTTTTTGTTGCCATGTATAGCCATGTTGCTGCCCACAGCAGTTCATCCTGAAATTTACAGTCATGGTTTTGCAATGAGAAACAGAATAAAAATTAACATTAAATATCATGTAAATATCTGTGGTAACAATGTGTGATCAAGTGTTACATTGTAGCCGGAGAATGAGCAGTAGAATGGGCACTCGCCGTCAAATGTTCCCTTATGATCTTTAGCAAATTGAAACAGCTGCAAAGGCATCGGAATATGTCACTAAATCTTTCTGATATGGAAATAGTCTGATATGTCAGACTTCAATTTTACATGATTCGGGTCAGAAGGTGCAGGATTATTCCTGATACCATTTTGGCTTTGTTTAGGAGACGGCGCGAGTAGGCCTTATCAGATGTTCTAAACACTAAAGATGCAGCAGCCAGTGCAGCAGCAGTCTCAGCAGCAATCTCAGTTCCAGGATTTTTTTGCATCAATCACCAACACTGTTCTTGGCGTCTGCATGATCTCTGGCCTAACCCAGCATTGATGATCTAACACTGGGTCTCCAACCTTTAAGTATGAAACCCATTCCTTTCAAAAGTATTTACTTAAAGAGATTTCCTAATTAAATTTAATGGATTACCTGAACATATAATTTGTTCTTTTTCGCAGCGGCTTTTAGGAAAAAATCGGCGCCGCATCGAATACCTGCCTCAGCATTGGACAACTCATTAGCTGCTTGGAGTTCTGACTTGTAGAAAATGGCATTCCACGCAAGAGTGGTGACTGTGAACGCCATTGGAAACCCATACTTGACATTGTCCCCTGCATCGTAGTATCCTCCAGTTAGGTCCACCTACACCGGACAAAAATATCCATAAGCAGATATCCCTCAAAACAAAAAAACAAATGTCTCATTTGATAACATACGCCAACAAGTTTGCCATCATCCAGACCCGAATCCTCTCTCCAAGCCGGTCTGTGATTCGGAGGAAGTTTTCCTGATCTTTGTGCTTCTAAGAAGATTATGGACTTGGTAAGAGCATCCTTGTAGTCAAAGGTTCCATAAACCGGCACAAATAGCACACTGCACAATGCTAACATGGCCACCGCGGCAGCTGTGGTGTTCGGGTTCTGTTCATGGATTTTCATTAATATTGAGAGTTTGAAACGAAAGGGTTTTGGATAGAAGAGGCAATGTATTGAAATGGTTTTGATGGGTTTAGAACTTGGATGTGTTCTTGAAATGGCGGGAACAAGAAAGCTGGTTGGTTGGTTGGTTGATTGAACGGTTTAAATGGGTTCGAGGTTCCTTTGGTGTCTTGCCCTTTCAATTTTATGAAACAAAATTTGTTGCAAATTGGCAATTTTTCTTAATAACAGCGTTATTAAAAGTTCACTTTGGGAACAAGTTTTACTAAGCTTGAATACAAAACGCCGCGTAAAAATGCCCAAGAAATTGGCCTT